>VZTU01003676.1:27307-62487 GCA_013400835.1 Zapornia atra | reverse complement strand
CCGTGCGTGTGTCCGTGTGTCCCCGTGTTCCCCCGGGAGGGAATCTGCCGCAGACGTTCGGCTTGACGCCTTCTGGCAACTTGGAGGGGGCGCGGGGAATTGGGGGGGTGGGGGGGGAATCCCACCTAGGGATCCGTTGTCTGCCAGAGCGCCCATCGCTGTCCTGCCTCCCCCCTTACGCTCATCCCAAAACCGATCCCGGGGTGAAGCCTTCTGCTCAAGTCCGCCCAGCAAAGCCCTTTCATGCTCTGCTAGTCGGTACCCCTTGCGCTGCGTTTCACAGAAGTCACCCCTCCTTGAGGTGCTGGGCTGCCCAAATGCGGGTGGATTCGCCTCGTGACCATTGGAAAGCCTTACAAAGCCTTGTGGTTTGTAGCTGCAGCCCTGAGGACAGATGGATTCGTGGTTCAGTTCATATTACTCTTCCCAGCATGTCCCAAGTGATTATCTGTGTGTCTCGCAAGGCGCATGTGAGTTGCGAGGACGGATGTGGGTTTACAATGAGCCCTCGCTTTGCATCTGTGTCTGCTGTGCCACAAAGGGAAAGAAACCCATGGACACAGGTGGGCTTTGGCTGTAAGCCCAGGATCTCATAGAGGTGGCCAGGTAGCATCGAGCCTGTAAACGGCAGTGGGTGGAAGTGTTTGCATGGACAGACGCAACGTTGGCCTCTAAATAATGCCCAGCGGCTGTTGCTTGTCTCTGGAGTGGTGTTTACTTTGGGTACCAAAAGCCTCTCTGATGGGGCCTGTGTTACGCATCGTGCACTCCCATCGTACGCACTGGTCGGTGCATAAGTCATTTGACCGCTGTCAGAATAACTGGAGAGGCCAGAAGGTGCTGAGGGGATGAGGCTGAGTGAGGCAGCACCAGCCAGGCTACAGCAAAGAGGCACCCATCTTGCCTCTGGCTGGCCCAGGGCACGCTCTGAGCACCCACACCGCTGTGCTTAGCCTCTCTGTCATTGTCTCCTGTCCCCTGTGTTCCCCCAGCTGCGGGCACGGGTCCATTGGAGCTCGGTACTAATGATACCACAGAGAAAAACCTCTGTTGGCATTGCAGCCGAGCGCCGAGGCATCAGGAAACACCAGCGACATGAGTGCTCATGCAATGGTATCTCAGCCCCTTCGCCAACGCGGGATGTGATTGCCTGCTCTTGCCCCCCAAAGGATGTTTCATGTGTTCTGTGCAGATATTCTGGATATTGCCTTCATTCCCAGGGCGTTTCTAGAATGGCAAGTACTGGGCACCCCTCGCTGCGCTTGGAGCTGAGCTCTGACTGTGCAAAGCATGGCAAAATCAACAAATATTCCAAAACTTCCTGGCCCAGGTGCCTCAAATCCCAGCACCTGAGGGTGCTCTTGTAGGTACTTACCCTGGTCCCACCGCACCTCTCCCTGCCGGGGGAAGATCAATCTTCCCCACAGACCTGGGGGAGGTGGGTGCTATAATATCAGTGGTAGTAGGGCAGTTTCACAGGGGAAATGTGGAAGATCTGCGAGTTTTTTCTGGGCAGCCCGAGGCAGGCTAGAAAGGAAATCCTAAGCCCATTACCATTTCCCAAAGGAGGCGTGGATCCTGCGGAAACCCAGACGGGGCAGCAGGCTGTTGGGACTTGGCGAGGCTGTGACTCCTGTGCTGGGCTTTGCAACTTCAACACTCTTTTGGCGTTGGGTGTTTGGTAGAGGTTTTTTTCCCCAAATGCATTTATATAATCTCCACAAAAATAGGATGTGGAAAATACAGCCATTTCTCCTGAACTGTGACCTTGTTGGTGGGCAGGGTGCTACCACCCTGGCAGAAATCTCCCATGCTGCCTCCATAGCGCTCAGCTGCCAAGGTTCACCCTGCCATCTCTTTGCACTTCCCCGAGATCCGGCCTTGTTTTCCTTCATCCCCAAAGATGGTCTTGGTGTTTCTGTAAGGACACGGTGGTGGACGCGAAGCCTTGGCCTTGCCCCTCACTGACATGGCCGTGCGCAGGGTTTGGCATCCTGGTTTGGGGCTTCTGGAGCAGGGCAGCTGGGCAGCCATGTCTGCGCAGCGCTGCGGCTCGCAGCGGCGAGGGGAGGTCAAGGCTGCATTGCAAGCAGCCGCGATTTCAAATAAAGGAGGTCTCAGTGTTAACACCCATGATTTATGTGCATTTTCAAAGCCCCAAGAGAACGTCTTTTTAGTCCTTAGAACATCTCTTTGAAGTATGCACTGTTGGTTATCTCCCTTCGGTGGGCTGGGGAAGCTGACAGGTCTCGAATGGGATTTTAAACACCTTACTGCAGCATGCGCTGCAGAATCCTTTGCCGCGTCCCACAGCGTAGCCGTTCAAGGCAGACAGCCCTGCTTGCTTGTCTGCTTACATGTGACCAGTCTCCTTGCCCTTCCACCTGTACCCCAAAAGCAGATTATAGACAAAACCCGGAGAAGGATGGTGATTTTGGCAATGCTGGAAGGCAGCTTGCTGCTTGCAGAGCAAGCAGGCTCGGCGGCCCTGGCCATCGCGCTGATGCCGGGGGCTGAGGGATGGCAAAGCGGATGTGAGGCGGATGTGGTGCCCGCGATACCTCTTTGCAAGTCACAAGCAGAAGCACTTGCTGCTCTTTTGAGTAGATGGGTAGGTGGCCAGCAGTGCTGTACTTTGCCTTAGCTTTTCCTAAATCCTGTATATGTGGCGTGCGTGGTTTTGCTTCCGACTTGCCCCAAATACCCATGGGCATCTATGCCCCAAAGGATGGCTGCATAAAGGAAGCAGTTGTCTTCTTGAGAGAGGAGGAGGAGAGGGGAGGTGAGGAAGCTTTCTGCTGTGACAAGGAGGGCTTGCAGAAGGGAAACTGCACCAAAGGGCAGCTGTTTCCCCCCACCCTGTGGGGATACACTTCCATTTCTAGCTCCCTCTGGGACACAGCAGCTCCGATGCTTTCTATTGCCCCAATCCAGGCCATCGTGAAGTCAGGGAAACGCTGCTAGATCTTGTCACTGGCCAGTGACTGGAAACGGCATTTCTCTGAAGAGAGTATGGAGAGAATTAGGAAGGGAGAGCACGTGCACTGCTATAGCCCTGCTAATCGAATCAGAAATATAAATACTGGCATTTTACAAGGGACTCCTGGCTTTATGCAGGTTCTCCACCTTCCCAGAAATGAAATTGTCAGATTAAAGGTGAGTTACAGCACAAGTGTTGAGTGGATAAACCAATTTTCTGCTATTTGCCTGGGTTGGAGGAGACACAGAACAGAAAGTTTTTAAAGTACCAGATACCTGGCTCCCTTTACAAAAGCCCTTGCCTCTGAGATGTCTGGTGATCAACGTCGTCTAGAAGACTGAAAACTTGACAGCCCTGTGCTCAAGGGAGAAAGGGAAGGGCTCTGTGCTAGATGTTTACTATTCCCTTACTCCCCCAGGACACAGTGACATTAAATGAAGCAGGGGAAAGGGATGCCAGGGAGGGGGAGCAAGAAACAGCAGCAGGTGGAAGAGCAGAAGGATTTCTGAAATGTGTCTGACAAAGGCAACTTGCCTGTGGCTGGGGTGTGTCTCCGAAACACTGCACCACCGTTTTCATAGAATCACAGAATATCCTGAGTTGGAAGGGACCCATAAAGATCTTTGAGTCCAACTCCTGGCTCCACACAGGGCCAGCCAAGTCAGAGCATGGGGCTGAGCGCATCATTTAGATGCTTCTTGAACTGTTAAGATTGGTGCTGTGACCACTTCCCGGGGAGCCTGTTCCGGTGCCCAACCACCCTCTCAGTAAAGAACCTCGTGCCAATAGCCAGCCTAAACTTCTCCTGTCACAGCTTCATACTGTCCCTTGGATCAGCACCTATCCCGTCGCTCCCCCTCATCAGGAAGCCTCTGACCGCGATGAGGTCTCCCCTCAGCCTCCTCTTCTCCAGGCTGAACAAACCAAGAGACTGCAGCTTCATAAGTCTTCCCCTCCAGACCCTTCACCATCCTCATTATCCTCTGGACATTCTCAAATTTTTTTGTGTCCCTCTTGTACCGTGGCACCCAAAACTGCACACAGGACTCGAGGTGAGGCCGCACCAGCGCAGTGTAGAGCAGGACAATCCCCTCCCTGGACCAGCTGGCAATGCCGTGCTTGATGCACCCCAGGATATGGTTGGCCCTCCTGGCTGCCTGGGCACGCTGCTGGCTCATGTTTAACTTGCTGTCGACCAAGAACCCCAAATCCCTCTCAGCATGGCTGGCCTCCAGCGTCTGAGCCCCCAGTCTGTATGTGCAGCCAGGGTTGCCCCTTCCCAGGTGCAGAATCCAGCACTTGCCCTTGTTTCCTCTGCAGCAGGTTAGGTATCTGGCGAATCCCACCCGTGGACTGTCCACCTTTAAGAGTTGTTTTTTTGTTTTTTTTCTTATGAAGAGCCCTCATTGGTCTGCTTCTGGTGAACTGCCAAGCAATTCGCATTAATTCGCCTGACCAGCTGTAAGAACCCGATTGCCCTCCCGAGGCCCTCATTACGCACCCTTCCTGCTGATCTAAATACAGAAAGGTCAGGAGGGTGAGCTTCAGTAAATTATTAGAGATACACCCTTAATTGCTGTGCTGTGTTGGCTTGTTCTCTTACATCTCTCCTCTGTCTCTACAGTTCGGTCTCCTAAGAAAAGGCTGGTTACTTTGCTCTGGAAGAGATAAGGATCAAGAAGTCCTGAGGGGGGGGGGGAGAAGGAAGCGGGGCTGATCCCCTCATGGCCAAGCCCTCATAGACCTTCATTACCCAACAGATCTAGGAAAAGAAAATACTTCTTGCTGTTACCAATATTGGCTCCTTGGCAACATCTATTTCACCTGCCCAGACCCTTGACTCTGGTGCTTGCTTTAGAGAGGTGCTGAAAAGCTGTTCCAGCAAAAGCCTGGTCTGTGCAGGGTTTCCAGTGGTGCTTGCACCATCACAGCCAGCACATGCTTTCACTGAGCCTCTAACAGCACTAGATGTCCTACTGCAGCAGTGGGTCCCTTCTGGGGACTCAAGCTGCGTAACTATTGCCCAGCAGATCAGTTGTTAACAGCTGAGCATCTATGCTGAGGTTACTAAAATGTGAAAAATTCCTGGCTGTTGTGGTGTTTCCAACCCACCCATTGGGTGCTGCATCCTCCCCAAGCACAAAACCCAAACTACATCATCCCCTGAGGCTGGAGTCCAGGAGCTGGCATGCTGGTATCTTCCAGATTGTTCCCCACCTGACTTCATTGCTCCTGAGGATGCTTTCCAAAGCATTTGTGGTTTTCTTGTCTTTAATGAGGAATACAGCTGTGGCTGTGGCCTTTGCTTTAGGTTGCCTTTTTTTTTTTAACTTATTGCTGTGGTAAATGGAGTTGAGAACAAGCAAGAAAATGGTGAAGAAAGATCCAAGCCAAGAACTTGCACAGGGAAAGTGAATTAGAAATGCACTATGAATTAGAAAAATTGAAATTCAATGAATTAGAAAAATTTAATTTCTCAATTAAGTTTTAAACTACTAGACAATGTTAATTAAAAAATCTAGGCAGAATGAAGATTCTGCTGCTCCCACAAATCCTGACATCCTCCTTGTGAAGTCAACGGTTAAACATCCTACTCTACTGGTTTGGCAGTGAGAAATCAAGCACGTACATAGTGATAGAGGTCCAGGCTGTGAAAAATCCACTTGCTGGTTACAGCTTTCCCTGGTGACATTGTCTTCTCCAAAATACAAACCTAAATTAAAAAAAAAAATAAATCACCAAACAACCCCCAAATCTGTCCTTCTATGCGTCCTTTCTTTTCATGAATAGGAAGATCACAGAATCACAGAATCACAGAATCGTAGGGGTTGGAAGGGACCTCGAGAGATCATCGGGTCCAACCCCCCTGCCAAAGCAGCTCCCCAGCTCATATTGCACAGACAGGCGTCCAGACGAGACTTGAATATCTCCAGAGAAGGAGACTCCACCACCCCCCTGGGCAGCCTGTCCCAGGGCTCGGTCACCCTCACTGGGAAAAAGTTCTTCTGCATGTTGGTGCAGAACATCCTATGCTCCAGTTTACAGCCATTGCCCCTAGTCCTGTCCCCACAGACCACTGAAAAGGGGCTGGCCAATTCCCCCTGCATCCCATGCCTAAGATATTTATAAACACTAATTAGGTCCCCCCTAAGTCTTCTTTTCTCCAGACTAAACAGTCCCAGCTCACTCAGCCTGTCCCCATAAAAGATGTGTGCTAAAAGTGATGGACAATGTACTGATGCCCCATTGTCTTCCTGGCCCTCCAGGCAGGCACTTTTGACGTCTCTATTGCTCTGGATACCTGGACCAGCAGCATCACACTGCACTGCTGGGCACTGGGCGGTGACAGTGGAGCATCTCCAGGCTCAATAGCCCTTTGTGTTGATTAAAGCAATGGCACGTTAGGTTTGCGAGCAGAGAATTGAAAGACAGAAATACTGATGACTCAGCAAACTGAGCGTGACACGAGAGGCTGGGTTCACCTGGAGCCCTGGGGATGTTTTCATCCATCCTCCCTTTACTCTGACCCTCAAAGCCCAGCATGAAGCCTTCCTCATACTGCACACAGGTAAAAGCAACACTGATTTTGAAAGAAGTTGATTTTCCGTGAAACTTTCCGAAGCCCAGGCTGCACACACACTTCATATCCTGTGCCCTTTGGAAAACTTTATGATTCACCTCAAATGTAAACCTAACAATAGGAATGAAGAGGTGTGAGCTTTGTGTAGGGCCAGGCAGCTGAGGGCCAGCAAGCAGCCAGCCAGATGTGACCCAAGGTGAGGCTTAGCGAGCCCAGGTGGGATACAGAGAGGGGAGAAATTGTGATTAGAGCACTGGATGACTTCTGCCATTGCACCATTTTTGGGACAGAGAGATTGGTACACCGTGATTCCTGCCTTTTCCCCTGGGAAGGATCTGCCAACACTCTTGTTCATCGTTGGATCTGGGTAGCTGTGAGCAGACTGTGTGGCCGGGCGTGCCAAGCAGGGGGTATATTACAAATTGAGAGGTGGAAGGTGATTTTGCAGAGACGTGAGTATCCTCAAGCAGCAGAGTCTCTTCAGGCAACAAACAGGGTTGGTTTTTTTTGTCAATTCGTGATCCTTAATGATAGTGAAAGGGCACAGACTGTCCCTGATTTTCAGATGAATTGCTCCACTAGTATAAAAGATATTCTCATAATAGTCCCAAATTAGTTGATTGCTTGAAGTGCCAGAATCCTTAATGCTCTGCTATTTTAAACATATGGAAATTGATTCAACACTTATCATCTATTTAGAGATGTAAATTTATTGAAAAAGATGCCACTTCTCCCTAAGCTTCAGGCAAGCTCTGGTACTTAGCTTTCTGGGCACAGGCAGGTTTTTACGAGGACCTGTGATTTTTAACTACAGTGATTTATTTTCCTTCTAAAGGCTGGGAGAAGTGGAGAAAAATGACTGTATTGTCTACAGAGAAGGGGGGTGGGGGAAAGGAGATACTGGTACAAGCAGTGGTGTGAACTGACACAGATACAGAAGTATCTGGCACATCGTACCCCGAGGGTCTGCTTCCAAGCATGGACACTGGCCCAGATGTTGCCCTAACTGCTCTTGCAGTCGTTCTGTCAGTAGGTCCACATTGATGTTGGAAGCATCACTGATTTCTGTTACAGTCCCTTGCTTTAGGGGAAGAGTGATGAAAAACCGAGCGCAGGCAGTGACAGCCATGACATTGACCAGGTCAACGCCCCATGGCAAAGGAAACTCCCCCACCTCCTTCCCAAATTTAGCCTGAGCTTCTAAGAGGAAAAAATAAAATAAAAGCATTGATCATTCTTCTGCAATTGAAAGCTCTTCTCTGAAAGCCAGACTGGTCCCCAGCTTCAGTCTGCTGGGATACCTTCCTGCAAGAGCAAGCCCTGCGTTGGCGTCATGGGTGTGAGATTGCTATTAGGATTAGATGAGAAAACCCGCAGCCTGGTCTGAGCTCTGCTGCTGACAGCCTTCTTTCTGGTTTTGCTACAGTCACTTAGCACCTTATGAGATGGGGATTCGAGTGTATTAGGTAGGAATGCACTTTGTGTGTTAAAAGCTTGTGAAAATAATGAGTTTTGCCTCTGGAAAAATATGGGTTTTTAAAAAAAATATGTTAAAGTCTCAGCTATTTGATCATGTGTTATTATTCAGCATGATTCATATATTAATACCATACTGAGAATGCCTCTAAGCCTGGTATTACGCTTCTGGGATTAAGCAATGTTTCTTGATGTGTTTCTTACCCCAGTATTCTTGCGGAGAAGCTGGAATGGGGCCAGTTCGCGCAAGGTGCCTGCACACCTGTGGTTAGCTCAGGTGAGGAGAGCACTTACACAAGTGAATGCCCCAATCACCCCTGCTGACCCTGCTGTGGTCTGCATCCTGGAGAGGGTGCATGAGGTGGTTTCCTCTTGGATGAAAGGTGGACCATGCGCACACTGCAGTCTCAGCACTATCCGACCGTTATGGATCTGCTCATGGGCTGTCCCACCTGCTGGCACAGACACAGGTACAGCATATTTACTGCACCTTAAAAATCCCTCAAGGGCATTTGGGAAGCGAGCTCACTGGCTGGATTAACTAGCCACAGAACCTGGTATCGGGCTAATGTTTAATTAGGGCCTCTATTTCCTTGTTTACACCAGTTTGTTTACGATGCTGAGTCCAGCCTCAGGACCTTGGAAGAAAAACCTGGCTCCATTCCTGAGGTAAAGCACCTTGGTCTTCTGCATAAGCTTGAAAGAATTAATTTGGAGTAAGACAGGGTTACCACAGAGCTGGTTTTTGAACATGCCCCTTTACTTCAGGGGCTCAGGTTCAATTGGTATCTTTTCTCCAAGTAGGATCTGGCAATCTGCTTTAAGACCCACTAGCTCCCCTTTGGAAGGGCAGGCAACCACCAGAGCTTGCTGCTGGTGAGTGGTCCCCATCCCTACCATTCCCTTCCACCTTTGGTCTCCACCATCCAGACCCAAGCAACCACCTCTCTTCCCTAATTATGCAATGACTGCATACCCAAATAGACTTCTTGCATCATGAAGGAGAGGATAACAACCACCAGCATCTCTCTCATCATCCTTCAAAGCCTTTCCCCCATCCTGGTGACCTCTCAACACTGGTTGTGCTGGGCTGCTACAGGCTGTGGTGTGAGCCAGCTTGACAGGACCCTCTGGCTGGCATCACTGGATGGACACTCGCCTTTGTGTCTCCTCCACCTCAGTCCCATCAACAGCCTTGCTGTCATCTATCTCCTCTATGCAACTCACTCCCAAACTTCTCTCATTCAGATTCCCAGTGCATGGGCAGGGCACAGCCTGTTTTGGTACATGTCCCGTACTCTCACAATGTGATGAGCCTTTGGGTCTCCTATCGCGGTCCCTGTGTTCCTAGCAGGCTTATTTGGAAGTATAAGTGCTCACTGAAGTATTTGATGACTGTTTTCCTGAGCAGATGCTTGTTGGATTTTGTTAGTGATCCTACAGTCTGGCAGTGGGAGAATGTTAAGGAGGTACGAGAGCTATGGAGGAAAAAGCCAACTCCCCAGTTACAAAGGGGTGATGGTAGAACTTAGGGGCTGGTGGGGTCTCCAAAGAAGTGGATAGAGTTACACCTTACTTGCAACATGCAAGGAATGTTGTTCCTTCACAGCAGGCCCTGCACAAAGCGTGTCTCAAAGGTCTCACATGGGGTGCTACCACAAATCGAGCTGGTCTGGGGAGAAACACAGGTCAGAATTTTGATGCAAGACCTTCAAGGTGATACTTAGTACATTTTCACATGCTCCTATTTTTCTGAAAGTTTGGGAGAATTAAAATCACTGGCTGGTATATCAGAACCTACAGATTCTGTGGGATGTCAAGTCAAATTCATATGATCCCTTCCAAGGTACCCCTCAGTTGTCCCATTTAGCTCTCCGGTGCCGATTTTAAAACACACACTCCAACTGAATCCACCAGCAAATAGACAAAACAGATGCCAACCTCGCTCCAGCCCCTGCTTCCACCAGCAGCTGCCCAAAATGTGGGTACCCACACTTCGCACGGCACACCAAAGCTCACTGGCAGACCCAAATGAAACTTAGCAGGGCTAAACATCTCATCAAAGCTCTTACACAAATCACAGAACGTTAGGGGTTGGAAGGGACCTCAAAAGATCATCTAGTTCAACCCCCCCTGCCAGAGCAGGATTTGTCTAGATTAGGTCATACAAGATCATGTCCAGGCAGGTTTTGAATGTCTCCAGAGAAGGAGACTCCACAGCCTCTCTGGGCAGCCTGTTCCAGTGCTATGTCACCCTCACAGTAAAAAAGTTTTCCCTTATGTTCACATGGAACCTCCTATGCTCCAACTTGCACCCGCTGCCCCTTGTCATCGGACATCACTGAGAAAAGCAACTATCTTCCCTTTAGGAAGATTGTTTTTTCTCAAATTCTACTTCTCCCAGTCACAGGGCAACAGTAGCAACGGATTTTGTGTTTTATTTACAGCGATGCTGCAAGATTGCAGCAGGCTAGCTCAGGCCATGGCTTCCTGAGAGCATCCTCAATGCTGGCAACAGCAGCTTGAGCTATTTCACCCTCACAGGTCTCGCTGCTCACTGTTTGCTGTCCAAAGGAGCAGTGTTTAGTCCCAGTGAAGGCAAAGCCCGGGTGGGTGTGTGTCTGTGTGTGTTTGCCATGTCCATTCACAAGGTCTTTGTAATTTATTACAATAAATTTAAAGCAAGAGTGAACACGGCTAATGCATTTGTAACGTTTCAACACCCACCCCCTTTCCTGTAAATTCCTGCAAGACTTTGGTGGCAGAAAGCATCAAAGAATGGCATTAGAAAAGAAAGAAAGGAAGGGAGTGTAAGTAGTGGGAATAGGAAGAAACCGCTCAGCAGATAACCTTTCAGTTTGTGTACACACCCTTCTCACAGAAACGACCTCTCCTGGGGAACCGGCTTTGGCAGGGGGGTTGGACTCTGGAGGAGGTCCCTTCCAACCCCTACAATTCTGTGAATCATCTGTGAAACCAGAGGTGGCTATCAGGTATCAGTTCAGTTCGTTGATGGGCTTACCTTCTGAGAACAGGGTTTAGGTGTACAATCAAGGATTCCCCAACATCGGAGCTTTTGTTTTTAAGGCAGACATCAGCAACGCTTTTTCCTGTGATGGCACATGTGCTTTGAGTGTATAAAAAGCTGTAAATAACCAGGTAGAATCAAGACCTCACAGTTTATGGGAGCTGAACCCCAGGAGACCCTCAAAGTTACCAGCAGAAGCCTTCACCCCACTACCATGCCCATTGCTGGGCAGCTGTGTTTTCCACAGGACCTCTCTGACTCAGCCACTAGCAGGAAATGCAGAGCACACCAAACAATGAAGCATGGGCAATTACTGAAAATAAGTGTTCTCCATTACAAATAATTCCAGGCTACATTTCTCTTAGTTTCCAAATTAAAACCAAAAACAAAACCCATGGATTTTTTATTTTATATTCAAATAAATGGACTTTGAAGGAGGAAAAGCAGTCTGTAAGGCCTTGCACAGCAAACTGATTCTGTACATGGCTGTACACAGGCACAGAGCTAGCCTGTAAGAAAGCAAACTGCTCAAATCAACTTAGGCACAGTGTCTTCCAAGTAGGTGTACAGCCCCCAGTTAAGCCCTGAGCTACTCTGAGCAACGCTGGAGGAAACAAACATCTTTCCCATCAGCCTGCCTTCTCAACACAATCAGTTCAGCCAAGACCTACACCAGGAGGGGGATGCTTTGGTGGAACAAGAGAGGGTTGTGCTGGTCAATTATGATCTGTGACTCTCATCATGGGGCCGGGACATCTTCTGCCCTTGCCTGGAGGTGACTGTGTCTGTGCTTTAGCTGGAGCGACTCAAGCTGTCCCCGCTGGTAGGGCTGGTCAGCCCTCAGGGTGCAACAAGGCATGAGGTGGGTGGAAGCTTTTCCACACGACTGAAATCTGAAATGCCAGCTTGGGCACCACTGCAATAGTTTTAAGGTGTCTGAGATGGCCAGGCAGGTGACTGAATGAGTCCTCTTTGAGACAAAAGCTTTTGCAGGCCGTGTGTGCTGGTGAAGTTCTAAGCAATGCCAAACCACTGAAATGAAGTCACTGAAGAGAAGGAATCACCAGAAACCAAAGCCTGAAGAGAAGGAATCACCAGAAACCAAAGCTGTCGTGAACTGCCAACCTCCCCACAGCCAGCAGGCAGCTCTCCCATGAATGCAGAGAAGCAGTTTCAGTTCACTCTGATAGCTGCATTCCCTATGCACTCAATTCATATTTAAACTAATTGGCACATAAAAGATGTTCCTACTTTATACTGAAAAACCAGTGTTGAGGTGGCAAGATCTGCTAGTCCTAAGATCCTGCAGGATTAGAACCCACCAGGCATAATCAGGAACACATTAATTTCGTTACCAGGTTAATCAAAACATATTTTAGTCAACTTATTTCTCCAGCATGTTACAAATATTGCCAACTAATTAAAAGACTTCTAAATAACTGCTTTTCTGCAAGCAATTTGAATTCCAATTTCCATCTGAATAAAACTTGCTGCAAATCACAAACAAATGAACACCCAGCTAATAAGAATCCATAGACAACTTTTCCTATTTCTTAATACAGGAAACATAAAATTTTAAGAGCTCCAACCAAAACACCATGTTGGCAATGGCTTTAAAACAAACTCACTCATGTGTACTTAGAAAAAGAAGTGGCAGCCCCCCCTTCCTGATCTTACAAGTTGCCTACTGAAGTCTCCACATGCTTCACCTTCATGAATCACGTGCTTCCTGTACCCATGAGGGATGTGGGAATGGTGGAGATCCCAGAGACCTTCTCTGGCAGGACGTGCCGGGATCTGCTCAGGGACACAGTGGCAGGAGGGGACTGGCTGGTCACACACGTGCAGGGACCATCCTGCTTACACCCACAAGCAGGCTGCAGGCCACCATGTTACTCACCATTCCCATGGGCATTCAGGTGTTGTACCCTCAGTGGGGGATGCACAGCTACACAGCTCACCAACAGGTTGGCCACCCTTGATACTATGCATCTCCAGGGGGTGGGAAGGATGGCCAAATGTAGTTTAAAAGCTGTATGTAATTGTGTGAAAAAAACCCTGTCGATTTCATTACCAACAAAGAGGGGAAGAAATCTTTCAGGGAGAGAGAGCAGGGAAATGTGGCCTAGAGTAGAAATATAAACCAGGGTGAAAATTGATTATTTGAATGAAGCTTTCCCGCTTGCTGAGCTAAACCGTAATTAAATTGGCGATTCAAATCGATGTAGCCTGGTGTTGTCTTGTCATCTTAAGTCTCATATATTTTATTTACACATAATTAGGAAACTTCCTATGGCATGTCCTGGATTTTAGAATGCATGAGCAGCCACTGAATGATAAGCAGTGAAAATGCTGCACTGCTGATTTTCCGTTGAAGCGCAAAATATGTCAGGAGAAGTCAGGAATAAGCTCCAGCAATGGGGAAACTGCATCAAGAGGAATGGCTCCCTGCTTATTCAGATCTTAAGCTGGGGAAGAGTCAGGAACGGTATTAGCATTAATTAGGCTGCCAACGACCATGCAGATCTCCTGCACCAAAGTGTAAAATCCCAAATTGGTACAAGCTTGTTTTAAACAGAGCACTGCTGCTGTCAGAGGAGGAATGAGGAAAGGAGAAGAAAAGAAAAAAAAGGAGAACGATTCTGGCTTTACATCAAGTATATTTCATAATTATCTGTTAAAATATGTACCCACATCACAGAACACTTTAAAAAAAAACAGGTATTTTAAAATGTATGTACAATAATGCAAAAATATGCCTAAATATGTATCTAATGCAAAAAATAAACCATTTAATAAAATCTCCCTTCAAATGCCCCCTTGCTCTTCAACACCTTAAAAAAAAAAAAAAGGAGCTCAGTAAACAGGAGTTAAACACAAACTAACAGACAAACAAAAGCAGCACAAAGCAGAGGTGTAAGAATGGAGAGGCATCCGATTGAGCTTCCCATTCCCCTGCATTACATCACAGCTGTGGCATGCGCCACTTCTCCTATGCCACTTGAATTTTGGTTTTAAGAAGTCAGCCTGGTGGTGTCCAAGCTCTAAGAGGCTGCCTGTGACACTGACTTTACAAAACCAGTTGATGATAATCCACCTAAGCACCCTTTAAACCCCCTTAAACAGGGGTGAACTTCACCCTAGGCAAACATTTCATGTTCTGTCTACTCCTGCCAAGCGCAAATACCCTGTCCAACAAGCAATAGGGATGAAAGGCTACCCGGACAACTGCGGTGAGAGAGAGACTTGTGACGCTTCGCTCTTTGTTTAGTCATTGTGTAGTCATTTAATTGTTTAGTCATCTCTTCTTTTTGCATTTTGTAGGAAACCACAGAGAGAGCTCTGGTCTTACAGTTTCATTAAGTCCAGTGCCTTGGATTTGTAACCTCACAATTTCACTGATAACAGGGCTTCTAAGTGTTTCCCAAGACTAGGTCCGAATGGCTGAGTTAAGCGAGACATTTCCTTTGCAGAAGAAAATGCTGATCTGGGTTCTCACTTGGATGTGCTCAGGTGAGTGATGTGTATCTTTTATCTTGCTAGAGTAACTGCCCTGGGAGTACAGCTGGCAGTATGTGAAATACAGCTCTTCTTTGCAAAACCAATCTGAGGAGTATTCGGTATTGCTCCCTATAGGAAAGGTGGCAGGAACTGAAACGCTACTTAAAGCAAAAAAAAAAACCCAACAAAAACCCAACCCCAACCTGCTTTTAAGGCACTGGTGCAGCAAGGTTTGTGACAAACATGGTTTTATGATTCCTATTTTCCATCTGTTTAAAATTAAGTCCATTAAAATCAATCATAAATAGCAATAAAAAGGCATTAGAAAAGTCGCAAACCAAAGAAATCAACTCAGTATTGAAACTTAATTTACGACAGTCCCACTTCAGTGCAGACACAAGCTCCTGCATGTTTTTTAAACTCACTGTTGGCTCATGCTCACCCTATATACAAAAGTACCTCCTTCCTTAAAAGTTGTGATCGGCTGAGTATCTTCTACAAACAAGAAACTTGTGGATGACATCATACAGTTACACTTTAAATGTACACATGATGGCAAGGAACATATATTGGCTTACTGACTGTACATATCTATTTAAAAGAATAAGAATATACACAAAATATACACTTAATTCACAAAGTAAACCAGCCCTCAATATCTATTTTCTAGGGCTATGCATTTCTTCTATTAAAATTCCACACGTGGAACTATCTCTGTGGCAGCTCCTCTTCATAAGCAATAGGATCACTTCAAGGTAAATTAGTTCTTCATGTATATGTAACAGGAACAGCACAAGCTCAGCCTCTAGTCATCACTGTCGCTCCCAGACTCGCTCAACTGCAAGTCATTTCCTATGGAAAACAAAACCCAACAAAACACAACAACAGAGTGGGTGTTAATTCACATTTCATGGCAATCAAACCAAAGAACAGTCACATTTACACCGGGAGATTTAAATAAGAATGACACGAGAAATGAATGCAAACATCACCTGTCATTATTTAATGGGACTGCTTTCCATGCCCCAGAATGCCAGGAGCTGCATGGGGTTAATTCATGCTGGGATTCAGGCCAAGCCCGTGGCTCCACGGCCACCAAAGCTGCTCCCTGTTGGGAGAGCAGCACTCCCCCTGCTAGCACCCGCGGAAGGCATTCCTCAGCCTCCACCCAGTCAAGCTCCTGAGACAAGGCACTGGGGAACTCCCTGGCTTTTCGGCCCTCTTAAAATAGATTTTTTTGGTTGTTGTTTTTAAGCCCATTTGGGTACTCAAGGCAAGGCTTCTACATTTCTATAAACCAAAAGGAACCTTAAAGCCATCACAACTCAAGGCTATTGGCTGAACTAGGCTGACCCATCCTGTGGCAGTGAACGCCCCCCTCCGAAGTGCAAAGAGAGATCAGACAAAAAGAGGCCAGAATATGGATCAAACAAGCATCTCAGACCCTGTTTTGCAGAGCACTTGTGATTTGGTGAGGTGGAGAGGATAACAGGGGGGCAAGAATCACACTTGGGTTCTGGTAACTGAACCTAGCTCTCCTGCAGCCCTGCCCTGGACTTCTTCATCTCCTCTTCCCCTTTTATGAAATAAGAACTTGGGTTAGGGGTGAATTTCCTTATGTTGATGGTCACCAGTGACTTGAATGGTTAAGGTCCTATCAATCCTTGGCAAAACAATTTCAAATCCCAAATTCTTTTGGAGTCAGAGGCTTCTTGACACCCAGTGACCTATGTAACAGTGTTGTTGTGGCCCAGGAGGAGGGGCAAAGAGGCAGCTCACCACCAGAAACAGGGAAATGGAAAGACTCCTACTGATTCTGTTGAACTTTGGATTTCACTTTGACATTTGTTACTGAAAGGAAGACTGACAGGCTTCTGCAGTTTTCCAGAAGGCCTTTTCAGTATTGTTTGTATAATACACTTGTCTTCTTGAAGCTGGAAACTCTACATTTACCTCTATTTAAACTCCACCAGTTGCCTGTGTGGGAGGGGTGCCAAGAGATGTACGTGAACATACCTCAGGAGGAATTAAGAACTATTTATGACATCTAAGTTCTAGTTTATTGGAAATGCAGTATTTTAACTCCACTGAGTTGGAATACACCTGATCTAACATAGGGAAAAGGCAACACAGATGTACACCGTCTCCCCAGGGTCAGTCTCATAGGACAAAACTGCTTTAAAAAGGTTTTCTGCACTTTCTAAAGGGTAGAGGGAATTGGTACTGATTCAGTGCTTGCAAACCCCACAGCAGTAATATTTTAACCAAATACACAGCGCTTTAGATTTCCCTTCAAAATGTGGTATTTGTAAAAATGCAGCTGAACCCAACAGAGTACACAGTAAATACTCTGACAGAGTAATACAGCTGGTAATGACCACAGAGACCGTGCATTTGTGACCACGGGACAGCCTTGCGTTGCTCACAATTCTTTACAGACTTTTAACTGACACACAGGACAACCCCACTATTTATGCCTTATCTGTGTTTTCACATTAGAATAATTCCCATCCTCCACCACACCACATCTTCCTGAACTGATGCTTTACTACCCACTCATTCCACCTGGAGGGCTGAATCAAGGCTCAGCATGATGAACAGGTACCGTGGCCCTGATGCCCACAGGCTCTAGACCAAACTGAAGCAATCTCCACACCTCCAGACAGGTCTCAGCCCCGTCTGAACCCACCCACATATTTAAGCCAGTGCAACTCCCCAGGATTACTATCTGGCAAACTACACTTCATGGAGGTAGCCCAACATGCTAAGAAAATGAGTTGTCTCAAGCAGCTTCCCACAGCAGTAAGACAGAAGCCTTCACTTACGTAGCGTGTTCATGAGCTGATTGCTTCCTTGTGGCCTGCTGGTGCCGTTAGCAACAGCATTCCTGTTGTTGTACTGCTGGTGAGGTGGCTGGGAAGGGGAAGCATGTGCTGGCTCTTCCCCCTCACTGCTAGAGCTTTCATCTTCACTCCCAGATGAGCTTTCTGAATCCGATGAGCTGCTTCCACTGCTGCTGCTCATCTGCTCGATAATTTCAACCTCTGCTCTCAGCTCTGCAATGAAAGGACATTCATCTGGCTGAAACCATGAGCAGGGCCCCGTGGAATTTTGGAAAGAATGTGAAAATGCAATAGCTCTGTCAAGTACAATTTATCACATCAAAACATCTCACATGAAAGAGAGAGACAGGAAGGAAAACAAAAAAATTCTGAAAACTTTTTAACTTAGCTGTTGTAGCTAAATTTAAAGAAGCAACAGTATAGCATCAGAAAACCTTCACTTCTGCTATTATCATTATTTATATACTTTACACTCCTGAAAGCACTTTCTGCTTCATTATTTTTGACAGGTTATATGCTCTACGTACAAAGTAAGTGCATTTCTTGATTAAGTTTAACAGGCCAACAGCCAGTCCATTCTTAAAAAGCATCTGAAAGGGGAGAAATCTAAATCCAGTCATGTCAGTGACATTTAGGCTTTTGGAAAAAAGAAAAAGGGAGAGGAGAGGAGCACAGGCACACAATCACAACAGACACTGCCTTCAGATTAAGGTATGAAACTGCTTCAGTGTAGTCACACAACTCATTTTAAACAAACTTCAGAAGCAGATGGATGACATCACAACTTTGCAGTGGGACAGATAAGAATATTCACATGTTGGAGAGCGATAATACCACCCTAACTTGCTATAGAACCTACAAATAGCCAGGAAAATACAGAGACTACTCTGAAACTGGGAAGTCATTCAAGTCAGATATGCACCAGTGCAAAGAAAAAATGAAATAATACCATCACAGCACCACGACAGCTGCATCAGAAATGGCTAGTGTTTGCCAAATGACTGGTTGCTAAACAGCTATTAAGGTAAGTCACCCCAAACCAGACCATACTGTTAAATTTGTCATATAATCAGAAGTGGCCTAACCACTATGAAAGAATAATTCTCTTGTATCCACCCACAAAGCTGAGTATCAAATGACTCTGTTCACTGCAGCAGGTTTTCCATGAAAGAACAATATTCACAGGTACGTTAAGCATCGGATGCTTCAGGCTTTCGTTGGGGTAGCAGTTCTACACGCACAGGGTGAGAACTCAGCACTTCCCGGGGGAAGTCGCAGGCTGAAGGGATGAGAAGGGAAGAAAGGGAGCATACAAACAGGAGGGGAGTCAACTTTTTAAAAGGGTAGACAATGGCAGGACAAGGGGGAGTGGATTAAAGCTAAAAGAAGGAAGGTTAGATATTAAGGGGAAGCTCTTTACAGAGAGAGTGGTGAGGTGCTGGAACAGGCTGCCCAGAGAGGTGGTGGATGCCCCGTCCCTGGAAGTGTTCAAGGCCAGGTTGGATGGGGCCCTGGGCAACCTTGTGTAGATCCAGGCCTGGAGGTTGGTGGCCCTGCCTGTGGCAGGGGGGTTGGAGCTCTATGATCCTTGGGGGCCCTTCCAACCCAGACCATTCTATATGATTCTATGAGATATTAACATCTCTACCTGATACATGGAGAACTAATGTCAGGAAGAACTGACCATAGGTCAGATGTGTGTCAGACTGAGATGAACACCAGCTCCACAGCCAGCGACATCCTTCTTGTGTACAGCATAGCCAGATCACATAAAATGAGCCTTTCCTTTATGTAAAAATGGCACAACTTTAATGCTTCTTATCTTCAGCCCCTGCAGCAACCAGAATTCCTTTTCAATAGGACCCATTTTCCTTGGGATGCCTAACACTAAAGAGTAACTTTTTGGTTAAAGTTTTCAGCCTCCATATTATTTGCTAAAGAGAGCTCCTCTAGCTCAACACATACTGTTTGAGAAATGAAGTTTTGTTTTGCCAGTTTTAAAACTTCTATTTTCCAATTTCAAAGTTCAGAGCTCAATTTCAAATGCTATAGTTACACTGAATCAGAGGCAAGGAAGGCATATCGAAAGGGAACAACCATGTGACTAGTTCCAGCTGGGTATTTCAAGTTAGTGGGGTTGTTCCTTCAACTTACTTCCTAAATCTAGATCCCTGACTAGACTGCCTGCGTTGTCTGGACTTTATTTTGTATGCCAGGTGAAAATTACTCTTTCATCTTGAAGACATAACAGAGGATACCACTGAGGAAGGAAGAATATATAGTTAGGCCAATAAAAGATACTACTTTGTACTGTAATGCTTTTCTCCCTTATTTCCACCCAACAGAAACTTGCAGGCTTTAAAAATCTATTTTATGACTCTTCTGACACACAGACAGAGGAGCACTTGTACGTCACTGCTCTCAGCCTATCCATATTGAAGAGTTCAAATTGTAAATGTTCCCTATGTTAAAAGACTAAGAAATTCATAGGGAAAAGCTAAACAAAATCTAAACAGGAATAAGGGTTCTTTCCCTTTAAAATGTTCAGATTTAATTTCTATATCCACCCCCCACCCCCCCCCAGATTTATGATGTAGAATTTCCACATACTTCTGGTGATGGAGTTGTTAGTTGTTAAGTTACAGTGATGATAACAATATGTTGTTAGAATATCCTGAACTGTTGCAAGCACAATCACCTACAGAACACAGTCCATACTGCAAAGATTCAATAAATAAAAAAGTCTAACAAAGGACAAGTGTCTGAGAATTACATATGTATGCATACAGAGCTAGAGAGCCTATGGCTGAAACACAGGAGTGTTGGCACACAGGCTGAGAAAAACATAGCAGGTCAGAAAGCAGCATACAAAGTAGTGCAAAGGTGAAGCAATCTGGGTGATGAAAGGGAAAAGATGCAACAA
Source organism: Zapornia atra (assembly GCA_013400835.1). NCBI lineage: Eukaryota > Metazoa > Chordata > Aves > Gruiformes > Rallidae > Zapornia > Zapornia atra. The sequence continues at coordinate 42,156 of VZTU01003676.1, read as the reverse complement.
GAAATGTGCTCTAGAGAACTACAAAAAAAAATCTAAGCCAGAAGTCTGAACTCAATACAGTAGGCGAGGAGATAACAAGGAAGGAAGTGATGCAGTCTGACGAATAGGAAAGGAAGATTAGCCTGGCTAATTTTAAACAGAATTAGAGATCAGTGTCAGATTGAAAAGTGAGGGTTTTCTGCTGGGGATGCAGAAAACTGAGAGCCCACAGAAAAGGTTTGGTTATGAGGAAGGAAAGGGAGAATGCTTTGGAAGAAGCAGCAAGGCCCACTACGCTGAACACAGGCAGGAAAAGCAAAACAGCACCAGTAGCACAAGCTTCAAGGACGGGGAAGTGAAGGGTGTCACTGGTGGAAATTCAGCCTGAGCCCATCTTCTAGTCAACTGCTGCCTCACAGGCTGTCAGCTTCCCTCAGGTTTCTCCTGTATCTTAATTCCTGGAGCCCAGAATTCTAAACATTGTGACTGTGCAGATGCAAAACTAGTTTTCACTAGTGCTGTGGTAGCTGCTGCATCGCTAAAATCTGTCTGGCAGAACTCCAGCAGGACCACTGAGGAAGTCTGTTTAAAACCCTCTTGTGTCACCCTGTCAAAGACAGTGGCCAAGCCAATGATGACACCAAAACCTTGTAGGAAAAACACATCTGCTTTAAAATGCTCTCATTTTTGCATTTTCCTATTTGCCTGCTATGTTTAGTGCAGTTATAGAATCATAGAATGGTCTGGGTTGGAAGGGACTCCAAGGATCATAGAGCTCCAACCACCCTGCCACAGGCAGAGCNTTCCAGCACCTCACCACACTCTCTGTAAAAAACTTCCCCCTAAAATCTAATCTAAACCTTCCCTCCTTTAGCTTTAGTCCATTCCCCCTTGTCCTGCCATTATCTACCCTTTTAAAATGTTGAATCCCTTCCTGCTTATAAGCTCCCTTCAGGTACTGGAAGGCTGCAATGAGGTCCCCCCGCAGCCTTCTCTTCTCCAGGCTGAACAAGCCCAGCTCCCTCAGCCTCTCTTTGTAGGGCAGGTGCTCCAGCCCTCTAATCATCCTTGTGGCCCTCCTCTGAACCCTCTCCAACAGTTCCACATCTTTCTTGTATTGGGGGCCCCAGATCTGGACACAGTACTCCAAATGGGGCCTCATGAGGGCAGAGTAGAGAGGGACAATCACCTCCCTGTCCCTGCTGGCCACCCCTCTTCTGATGGAGCCCAATATAGGTACCGAAGCCTTGGCCAGACATTTCCCTGCAGTGCCTCCATGTATATGTGTATATATGCTAAACTGAACAACCAGAGATTCAGATCTTTCCTACCTCTTTTTGCACTGTAAGATCAAACACCTCATGTTTGAGGCTTAACACACCTTTAAGGTTTAAAAGATGACAAGTTAGCATGTGCAGCACTTACTTTAAAAAAAGCTTTCTATATAGTCTAGTTTTGAACACTTGCCTTGGCTGAGTCTGCATCATCTGAAAAGGCTGACATTGCATGGGGAACCTTATCTTTTGCATATTTCATGTTACAACTGTAGGCTTTCTTTCTAGAAAACAAAACAGCTCACTGTTTTACACTGGCAGTGGATGTGGTTTTTAGTGTAAAAAAACCTCAAGGTCAGAAAGTATTATACAACAGAACAGCCTTTCTCAGCAGGGCTGTCTTCTGCATAGATTCAGTATCAAATCCCCTAATTTCTTTTCATAATCATGTCTAAGGGTTCTTACTACTCTCAATTCCAATAGGCTATGCAGAATTTTTAACTTAAGACCTGGCCACAGGCTGTAAGAGTACCAAAGACTTTTGGGAATAAAGTCATTCAGCTTTAGGGAAGGTAAGGTTGAATGCCTATTGCAGAATGCTAGCTGTTAATAATGGCATGCAAGGTGGAGAGAAATCAACCCGACACTGGCACTTTTGAGTATGTGGAGATGGCAGCTAGAAGAGGCAGTATTTTACATTAAAGAGCAAAAAAGATTTGATAGAGGTGTTTTGAGAGACAAACAGGGCACTGTGGCATAACCCTTGCATGCTACTGTTGCTGTATTTTAGGCAAACAAGATCTGCCCAGATTTTTAAGCACTGAATTTACAGTCTCCAAACCAGAAATACATTTCTGTGGTTTTGGGGCTTCTTCAAGCATGGCACGCTGTAATTATGTCAGTGTTACTGAAAACATTTCTGTTGTGGTCAAATACATCTGATAAATGCTGATTATTTCATGCACACAAACGGCTGGATTGTGGTGTATGTGTGGAAATGTTCACTGCTTAATGAAACGTTATCAGAATTAGCCAAGTATTTAAAAGAACAAACTCTTACCCTCTCTTTTTGCTCCCTTCAGGCAGGAGGAAAAGATAAAAGCTTGCAGAGGAAAAGATTCCTCTGGTGCAGGACACTAGACCCAACCTCCCAAAGGCCTTTCTGCATGAAGGAGAGGGCTGGTACATGTCCCACATGCTCTGACTCCAGTGTTCAAGTGCTGCTGTTTGGACAGCTGTGTACTAGGACAGAGAACTGACCTACCTGAACATGAGACTCAGTTCATTTCCCAGCTCATCTGCAGGGCGAGCTAAGGGAATGCACAGCTGAGGGGAAAGCAGAAACTGGTACCTAAACCAGCCCTCCAGATGTGTGTTTTACCACACCCTTAAGTGGGGCATACTGGGAGCAAGAGTATCATAGCACCAGAAATCCTTTCAACCACCTCCTCTGGGGATACTAAGCTCTGTGCTGTGTCCATTAAAGAAAAACACAACATTTCAGCTTTACATTTATTTTTCTTGTGTGCAAAGGAGGTACTTCACCCAAAAGGAAAGCTACTGCTTGAATAGGAAGAACACAGTCTCTTCAGAGCTTTGTTCATAAAAAGACACATTAAGGGAAGATCACAGGACTGAAGACTATCTCACAGGTTTTACAGTTAACTTTTATTCATTATTTTAATTGTAGAATGGTGCCTTTTAGTTCTACCTTTCCCAAGTGGGTTCTTGTGATATAAGTGCTTTAGTAATGCTGATGCTCTAGATTATAACTTTTCTAGCATTGATTAAGAGCCTATATTGTAAGCAAAAAACACTCCTGCCCAGGTATCTGTGCTCTTTTTGGGTCTTGAACAACCCTCCCTATAAAACACCAAGTTGAAGTTATATTTTTAGTATGAGTCAAGTGCTCTTTTGCTTGATTTTGCAAACAAAACTCAACAGTTAATTATCTGGAGGTACTTTCCAATAAAAGATGATCATGTGGCAAAAAAAAAATTACTAGGACAATTCTAAGCAATGTGATTTATATTTTAGACTGCTAGAAAATTGTCTTTGTAGAATAGATACTGCACCAGACAAACCCAATTATTCTACTATAACAGGACCTTAACCAGTCGCTGTATATATCCAAAAGTGCGCCCCAATGGCTAAGCAACTTATTACACACTACAAGAAAAGACATGTGAAATTCACAACTGATTCAACTTTTAAATTGATATATTACCTGTTATCTTTCTCCTTACCTATTACACAGAAAATAAAAATGGCAATGCAGCTAAGGGAACTGTAGCTAACAGACTCTCAGACGTTGATTCTGCCTGCTGACCAGCGTCCAGGTATTGAAAGTACTACTGCTGTGAAAGAGTGAGGCCAGTCAGCACCTATGCAAACACACAGATAGCTTAGCAGTCAAAATGCCACCTAGTCACTACCATGAACTGAAAAAAACCCCAACCCTGCTAAGTAGGGCCCCACCTGGAGTACTGTGTCCAGTTCTGGGCTCCCTGCTATAAAAAAGACAGGGACCTCCTGGAGAGAGTCCAGAGAAGGGCTACAAAGATGATTAGGGGCCTGGAACATCTCCCCTATGAGGACAGGCTGAGTTAACTGGGACTGTTTAGTCTGGAGAAAAGAAGACTAAGGGGGCACCTAATTAGTGTTTATAAATATCTTAGGCATGGGATGCAGGGGGAATTGGCCAGCCCCTTTTCAGTGGTCTGTGGGGACAGTACAAGGGGCAATGGCTGTAAACTGGAGCACAGGAAGTTCCGCACCAACATGCCGAAGAACTTTTTCCCAGTGAGGGTGACAGAGCCCTGGGACAGGCTGCCCAGGGAGGTGGTGGAGTCTCCTTCTCTGGAGATATTCAAGACCCATCTGGACGCCTATCTGTGCAATATGAGCTGGGGAGCTGCTTTGGCAGGGGGGTTGGACCCGATGATCTCTCGAGGTCCCTTCCAACCCCTACGATACTGTGATTCTGCGAAGTAATTAACACAGTTTGGGCAATTAACATAGGCTAAGTCTACAGGCAAAGAGAGCTATATGGGACAGTGAGAAAAGGAGAAAGGAGACCCAGAAAAAAATACCAGACAGAAAGAGCAATCTTAAAATAAAATAATTTCATCCGGTGACAGACAAGAAATACAAGAGAACCAAATAGAAATGTAAAGTCTTCCTCATTCTGACTGTGTTATCTACAGCAAAATCAAGTATCACACCAGTACAAAAGGAAGGGCATGGACAAAGAAAGCATGCCCTGTCCACAGCGCAACACTGAGACAAAGCTCTGCTTCAGCAGGAGGCTGAGTTGAGCCACTCACCCCTTCAAGGTATTTTAACAGAAGCATAGCAACTGTATGGCAGATGTCATCAAAGCTGGAAAGGAGCAGCTGAGGTAAAGGTAAAGGGGAAGGTGCAGGGTTATTCATTCTCCCTTCCCTTCCCTACTAGCATTACTTGTGGTGGCACAAGCTCCAGGGCTTGTGATGAGAACAATCACCCAGCCCTTCCATCCCACTGGCAAATGGCTCCAACCTTACTCAGTGCAGGAATAACTTTCACCCAAGTTACCTGATTAGATCTAGGAGCACAAGCTTTTGTTGTTGTTGTTCTCATTGCCTAAGACACCCATTCAACTTGTCTATCACTCAGCTATAGGTTTCTGAATTCACACTTATTCTGTCTTCTTTTCAGAGCAGAGAAATATCTTGGAAGAGAGAAAATTATCCAGAAAGAGGAAATTCTCTCATGCCAGAGAAAACTGCAGTATAAATATCTACGCTGGCAGAAGAAAATAAATAATTCACTAAGACACCTTAAAATGAGATATAAAGATGACAAACCAGCTGTCAAGTACCATCTTTTAATCTCTGAACATTCTAATGTTTTTATAAATTGCACAGGCATAGTTTTCATTATAAAGAAGACAGACAAAACCAACCAAAACTCATGAAACTACAAACCCTTCTTTACCTCTCTTAATGTCATCCAGCTGAGGCTCAGGTGAAGGATTATCTTTCAAAGGAGAAGTTTTAGGTCCAACTGCTGGCTTGGTTGGGGCTCTGAACTGTGAAGGCGGCTGAGATGCTCGGGCAGACTGTTGTTCTATGCGGGCTTGGATCTTACTGCTGCCCTCTGCTCTGAAAAACCAACCAGAGACATTCAGCAGTACTGTGCAACCACGTTCAGCTTTTCCAATATCCTTGTACTAATGCATCATTTGTGACTTTCTTTTGTACAGATCTCTACTTTGTTTTATGAAGATGAAAGTGAATTACAGCTTTCTGTAGGCAATACTCACTTTCAATAACAAATAAGCACATACAGCTACACTGCAAAATGTATTTTCAAATCCAGACGTGGTTCAGTGGTGCCAAATGCCCTACTTGAAGAACAACTAAGGCTTTAATTTAGCAATTAGTATTTGTATTTAAGAAAAAAGAATAAGCAATCATCACAATTTAAAGTAACGACATGATAAAACAAATCCACTCCTCACAAAATCCTTCTTAAAACAATCACAGCAAAAGAAACAATTTTCTCACTTGCAATTAAATTATCTCAAACTGAACTCTCTTAGAGGTCAACCTGACTACAGCAATCACTGCTAAATATAGCAAGCAAGCACTTAATTCCTGTTTCTCATTTCTTTGCTATTATCCCTTAAAAATAGTTTAAGCTGTTTTCCTTAGTAAGGAATAGTCCCCACAACCACACTATGCCTGTCTGTTCAATTCAAATCAGGTATTTCTTCCTTGTACTGAATCAAAGATGTGACAGACTGTAGGCCAGTTGGTATCTTTGGCAGGAAAAAAGCAAACTGAAATACTTTTCCAGGTCCCTCTAAGGTACACCGTAAGGAAGCTAAAGGGCATGATGCATTTATCACATAACACCAAAGCCTTTGGGGGTGTGCCTTTACTCAGTGCAGCACAGGAGCAGCTTACATGGACAGGAGAGCTCAGTTTCGGTTCTAGGAGGGTCCCAGTTGAGTTTTGTGACAGACACTTTGTGCCTGCAAGCTAATCCCACTGAGAAACAGGTTAAACTAGCCTGCCTGGAACTTCCTGGGCCTCCACCTAAACTGCTTCTGATATCCGAGCCGGTACATTTAGCACAAACTCAGGTATCTCTGTGCCTCACTCATAGTAGATGCAACCTCAAAAATTAAGCACAGAACCCCCTTTTCATTCATCACTGAAACACAGCTATTAGACACAACACTCATGCAGCTTACAGAGTCATTTACAATAGAAGTGAGGATTTGGGAATACATTCACTGTATCAAGTGAAAAGTAAATGCCAAAGATTGTTTTCAGTGTTAATTATGCTCTTGGAACTACAGAAGTTTTTATATAGAGTAAGTGCAATTATTCTCCCATGATGACCATAAAAACTCTACTCCCACAGAGTGTCAACAAGTCATTAAAGATCAAAGTAGCCATGAAAAAAAGAGACACTTCTGATCTAGAAAAAAAAAGCACTATACCTCCCAACAGGGAGCCCAAAGTTTTTACTACCTTGCCTCTACTTGAGAAAATGTGAAACATTTTTCACCTCACCAGAGCCAAAATTCAGCAGATCCAAACACCTCAAAGTCTGGATCACACAAACCCTCCTGCACTTTCTTTGCTCCCTTCTGACTTAAGCTTTACCTAGACGAAGTCCAGCAGAACTTAAATCTGGAATTCAAATCTCCTCTACGTTGTGCTCACATCCACTGGACAAGATGAATGCCACATGGACGAGTTTCCACATCACCGATTCAGAGGAGTGTTCCAGTCCATTTACCTTGAACTCAAGGTGTTCTTGGCAAACTTCCAGCTGACTGTTAAAGACTCAGCTCACACTCAGCTAGAAGTTCTGCATAGCAATGAAATGTTTTTTCTTTCATTTTCTAAATGTAAAACTTGTAAAATTATTAAGAACTTTTTCTTCACAAGGTACCTGAAAACTTGTTTTCTCTTTAGATCTCAATAACCTGTGGTCCAGTGAAGCTCAAAGAATGTGATCCAGTGACTTCAGGTACTTGCAGAGCAGCAAGACAACTAAAAGTGTTCCAACTGCACCCTTTGCAGCATTCGTGCAGTGAAGTAAGAACACTGGGTTAGAGGGGCCTTCTGGCCTTAGCAATTCTTCTAAGCAAAACCTCATAACCATTATTTCTACAGTTCCCCCCACTCCCTCTCAGCTGGAGGCTCTGGACTTGTGTTCCGCTTCTTATATCACTGATCGAATACAGGGATGAGCGTTTCTTGTTCCCTAAGAGGACGTTATTAAAGCGTCAGGACTCCCACAGGAAGCTGTAGGGAACAAACCTAGAAAGTCCAACAATCATTTTGACAGCCTAATATTTCCATGGTCTTTTGCAGTGAGAGATTCCTGAAACACATACCAGAGGTGTTTCATTGCAAACTATAATTACGTCCTTTCAGCAGCGGAGAATTTACAAATCCTTTACTCTTGGCTTCACACTCCTATTTGCATTTTTTAGGCAAGATAATTGGCCATGTAAAGCCCATGAGGCTTAGTAATTAAACATCACTACAAAATAAAAGAAAAAACTGAGTTCTGGTTCAAAAGACAGCCTGAAGAAGAAACTTCAGCAAGAATTAATCCTCTCAACAATCCTGTCCCCAGCTTTACCTTGTTTTCTTGACTTGAATGCTGCTACTAAGTTTTTCCAGCACATATTCCCCAGTGTCATGATTGATAATAAGCACACAGTCCTTCTGATATGGCCTTTTATTTCCTTTAAACACAGTCATTGGTGGAGTTGAACCCTGGTATCAAAGAAAGAGCACACATTTGTTTGGTTATATTACCCTACCCAAAAGTTTATAAACACTAAGAGAAATGAATATAGGTATTGCTTTGAACAAGAGGCTAAGCAGTTAATGTTTAGTTCCTATAGGAATCATTCATTTGAGAAAAGAGAAAAATACAGTTACAGGCAGTAGATCACACGTTTCCTCATAGCAGTATTAGGCCTTTCATCATTTTAAGTGTCACTGCAGTGACAAAACAACTTCTCCATGGTTGCCATTATTTACAGTTCTCATTCCCAAAATGATAACATAACTGAATTTGCATAGCTGGCACTGACAAGTGTCAGAAATCTTCTTGACATTTCTGCTCTGGAAATTTTGGGTTTGTGTAAGAAATAAAGTTCTAATTATTTGTGTAGTGTGACTGTTGCCTAAATAAATATGTGGTGAACTGGAAAATAATTTAAACTGGTTTCCTTAAATTTTATATATATTAAATTATATATAGATAAAGCCATATATATATCTGAAAAAGGCAGGATTTTCATAGTGGATTACAAGTGACCGTCACAAACTGTGTAAGAACAGCTGCCTCTTTCAAAATCAGATTAGCATAGAGAAGCCATGCAATTATACCAAAATGTCTTCTCAAAAGCAATTGGGTATTTTGACACCTTCCAGAAAGTCCCCAAGTCTGCACAATGCTGCACAGAGCCATAAAAGTCAAACAGCTTAGACTGAGAGGCAATACCTGGCGATGCACGCTGGGGAACTGACACTGCTGAGATCATGCTCAACTCTACTGCATCCGTGCACAGGCTGGCTCGTACACCTGGTTTTGGGGTTGCAGGAGACATAATCTATGGCCTGTCTGCACACAGCAGCATGGACACATACTTGGCTATGTCAAAAAAGGACATGTTACTCAAAGGGGATATACATTCTCAGCTCTGAAACCTTCTCAGACTTCTCTGTAATGTATGGCTACCCTACAAAAGAAAAATGCTTACTTATGTGCAACTTTGCACATGCTGTAGGAAAGCAACCAAAATCAGGGAGAAAAGGAAAAACTGCACTCTTCTACCTTTTATTCTAAGTAGCAAAAATGTACAATCATTGATTAGCATCATGGAGAAGAGGAATTGCATTCTGAGTGGTTAAACCATGAGACTGTGCTTGAATTTAAAATGGCTTTGGGAATGTAAGGGTGGAAATTCTGAATTGCCAAAGATACAGTAAGAGATACAGATACATTTCAGAAAAGATGTCTCAAGAAAGTCTAGTCTTCAAAGGCATTTCACACTTTTATCATTCCTACCTTTAAGAGAGGAAAGCAACATTTAAGAGGATAAAAAGCAAGCTGAAAGCCAAATCCTGCTTGCTGTTGACAGCTAAGTTGGGAAACATATAATGCACAAATCTAATAAAAATTGATCAAAGTTTGCTGGCGATCGTTCTCCTGCCCAGAAGCCTCCTAACTCAGCAAAGACTGGGATTTTGGCTAAAAAATAGGCAGAAGTGGAACCCCCCTTAAGCAAATGAACATTCTCACCCTTCTACTTAAAACTAAACGTTTAGTTTTTATGTTAGTGCCTAAATAACACTGGCTTAGAGCTTCAGCTGATTATAGGATAGAAGGAGGTAGGTGAACCAGGTGGCATTTAATCGATTTGTTGCTTTCATGCTTGATGGGTTTTTTAACAAACAGAAATTCTTTACTTCCTCAGCCAAAACTGTTCATCAAATATTAAAGCTCCTAAATCCACATGTAGAAATAGTACTTCAATTTATCTAAGCAGCAAAAGACAGCAAAATACCTCCACTGAACAAATTATCAGAGATATCCTCAGGGACCATATAATTTAACAAAAATAAATCCACAACCTAGAATCTGAATCCTATCGAGCTGTTGAGCAACTGAGCACCAAGGCAGGATCCAAGAAATTCAGTTAGTCTTGTCAGGATGAAACGATCTTAAAACTTCTCACTTTTCCAGCACATTCAGTGTTTTTTTGAGCTCTCTCCCTTGGAACAACACATGCAGAGTGGCTGCATTCAGTGCATTTAGCTGCCTAGGTCTCCAAAGCATAATCTAAGTTTAAAGCTGTTCATACTCATGGGAAGACAATGAAATTAAACTCATCGGTACTGAGATTCAGAAAGGGTCATTGCAATTGATGATGATGCACAGAAGATGAATGAAAGCACTGTTCCCAGTCAATCCAAGATGACTTTGCTATTAATTGTATTCTTACCTGCTCTCAAATAGCACTACCATGCTCATTGTTTTTATAGACAAAAAACCCCAGGAAGTAACTTCCTGCTGCACTAAAGGTGACCAAAGCCACATAAAAAGCAGGAACAGGGGAAAGCAGGTTAAAGCCTCATACAGTGAGAATTATCCAAGTACCATCAGCTGCTAATTAAAACCACCAACATGCTAGAGAGTAACACCAAAAGGATCTGACACACAGTTTCCAAAGTGACTGGTGGCCCCCTGCAACCACCAAACCCATCGATGCCTGTGAACTCTGGTTTATTGGCTTGACACACAGCATTAACTTAAGCTAATAAACAAATCCAGTTCCAGCATGCCAGCACTTTCTTTTGTTTTGGTAAGGAAACCACTGAACCTTCAATTACAAAACAGCTGCACCTATAAACTGTTTCATCACTTGTTTTATTGCTGCATGGCTGTCATGCTCACACAGTAGATATTTATGGCATAATTTGAGGAGGAAGTAGATGGGAAACCACTTCATTGCCACTCACCAGAACCTCCCCCCTCATTTTCACCGATAAAGCTATAAGCAAAGAACCCTCTATGCTATCTGTATATGGTTTAGTAACAGGAAGAATATACTTACAGGTCTATCTGTGGCTTCTGAATATCAAACCTTGATTAAAGCCCAGATTACCCTGCCTTTCTTCATTAAGCCACAGCACGAAAAAGGGATGGAAAGCAGGTATAGAGCTTCAGCTAACAGTAAAAGCGTTCTTGTTATTTGAGGAAGAGTAGGAATGGAGGAGTCAAAAGTGAAGAACAGACTGCAACCTTCCAAACATAACCCTTTACAAAGATGCAATTGTACAGTGCTTTTGTAAGGTAACACACTACGTGCCTGGCTGCTCAAATATCGAAACCACTTGCATTAACAAAAATGAACGTGAAAATAACATTTACAGTGTTACACAGTAACTACATTACAAATTTGTTGGGAGAGAAAACAAGGACACACAGGTAAGACACTTACTGGAATATGTGGCAAAGTGATCGTTACGTCATCTCCTTTACCCACTTGGAGGTCCCCCTCACAAGATGTATCAATTGATGCTGGCTTAAAGTCATCTAAAGAGGAAGACAATTGTGATTACATTTCTTAAGAGTCTTCAGAAGTGTCACCCTGCCCTGCACAGAGTCACTGCACATTGACTGTGACCAGAGGGAACGCTAAAATACACACTAGTGTTTACAGCGCTAGGGGTGGAACAATGCACCAGTACAATGTGTCAACGATGGTCCCAGACTCTAAAACTTCCTTTTCAAAATGGAAATAAGGTTCTAGACCTTGTGTTTGAAGACTAACACCAGACTTCTCCAAACTTCAGACTCTGAGTGAGAATTTTGCAGGCATGTGTAAAACTGTACCGTGCGCCTCAAAAGGGTGTCAGCTTCAAGACCCAGAGCTCTGCATGACTCCTGCCAATTCCAAACCTGAGAACGCTCTCTGTGAGAAAGACTAATTTAGTGACACCAACTTATTTAGCCTTACTGATATTTCTGGCTATTTAAACAGCCATCTTGCTTCCACAACACCCCCTTCAAGGGTAAAGGAGACCTCAGATCTCACCTGTAAGGAAAAAAAGAGGGACTGATCTTACTTCATCAGGCTCCATGCTAGTCCAAAGCCACTGGGGATGGGAAGCATGACTAAGGTGAGAGACTGTAATGGCTTTAAACTAACCTTGAATTATTTTTACTGCATTGTATAGAGTGCTTTGTACCCCTAAACAAGGTACTTCTGTTAGTGTATATACTTGAACAAAGAATAAACTAATTTATAAAAGTATTTCCCCCTCATATTATTCTGTCTTGCTGAAGAGCTGAAAAAACCTATCAACCTGTAATACTTTGACAGAGGCTTTAGGCAAAGTGAAGTAAGAGCAGTCAGATAGCATTGTTTGTTTTTAAACTAAACCTCCATTCAATGCTACCATCTCTGGATACAAAGAGGTACAATCCTGTTCATGATCAAGGCTTTTAATTACTGCATTAGTTAAGAAATTAATATCTTGGGGAAAAAAATTAAAATACAATTCCCCTATGAAGAGCACATTTGCAGGGAAAAAAAAACCCATAACAAAAACTCAGCTTGTAACAAATTCTCATTAAGGGGACATTAATGGCTAATGGAGTTTTACTCTGACAGCACAACAAGCAAAATCAGGCACACTTCACTTAATCCTCATGCCTGAACTGCCAGACCAAATCATACCCTTCGTTTTCATCTGAGCAATCTATTTCTAGCTATTGTTTCCCACCTACTTTATGTGCAAGCTTGCTAAATAAAACAAACCAGCTGTACAAAAGCTAGTGCCTTTGCCAAAAAGGGATCAAGAATTTCAACAGCACAGCCACTAAATTAAAAGGAGTACCACTATCACACTTCTTTCTTTGGTATCAGCAAAATACAGTCACTCTAAAGAATCAATCAACAAGTTGTTTTCATTTGGTTAGCTTACTAACGAGGTGTAGATGCTTGGCTACTCTTGCTGTAGATTAAGCACACATATGTCCCTCCAAATGTACCCAGAGTCCTTTTTCCAAAAGTCACATGTTTTTAAGATGTGCTTTTTAGGGATAATCCAGGTTTTTTTCAGTACAGTATTTCATAAACATTACTAAAAGGAATGAAGTATTTTAAGAAGGCTGAAACAAATTTAGTCTACAAAATCCTCTTATTGTAGTTTGTGTGAAGAGGATTACAGGAACAATATAATGCTTAGATCCCAGATAAATCATTCCAGATCAACAGTAGAAAGAATAATTATAACCAAGAAATTATTTTCACTTAAGAGTCACAGAGGGAAAATACAGAATACAGAAAGCTCTTTTGAAATAAAACTGGATTCTTCCAGTTGTAGTCTGAAGAGCTTTGGCTTTGCAATCCCTTAAGAAACTGATTATTGAAACACTCTCAATTCTAGAAATCCAGTGTATTTTCATCTGGGTAAGAATAATCATACATTTAATGCATACACTATCAAACAACAACCTCACTTGATAGTTGGGCTATTTAAAATTTTTGATTTATAAATGGGAGATTTGCTAGTATGTTAGTGCTGGATAAAACTGTTCAGCCTTATGTATAAACAGTTAAATGTACCAAACATATGGCATGGTGTTTTTTAGCATGGTGGAATTATGTATAGCCAGAGGGGTGAAACACAGAAAATTTTAGTGTTAAGCCAGTAGACAGAGTTTACTATTGAGCAAAATAGCTTTGCCTCAGTCATTGACCATCTGCTTGAGTAACAGCTCAATCTGGAAAACTGTTCTTTCAAGTTGCACTTGGGTGACTAATACCCCTAAAATGACTTACTTGTAGTGTACGAATCCAGGCCATGGGCCTAGGATCATGCGCCATAGACAAAAAAACCCCCTACTTTTAACTGGAGAGATTCCCCACCTTAATACAAAGCTACTGAAATATAAGTTTAGCATTGCCTTCATTTACTGTTGGTGATTTACTACCCCTTTCAAATCCTGGGCTCATCTAGGAGATGAAAAAGCAATGCCTTGCCACAGAATTCAAGTGCAGAGATACAGTGAGCTCCTCTTCTAAACAATCTTCTAATACAAAATTACACGTACTGAATTAGCGGTTGGAATAATTAATATCTGGTGTCTTAAAAAAACCAAACATCTATTATTCCAATTACTCAAAAAGTTCATAACCACTGAAGATCCTACCTCTGATGTTATCTCATTAGGCTGCACTGCATGCGCTTGAGTCATTTCTGTTTGCTTTCCTAGGAAGTGACTTACCGCGGCAGGCCAGGGACGGGGGCAGTCAGCATGGCCAGGGACGAGGCTGCTAGGTTACACATTGCCTCATCGCAAAAATAACCAGCTAAAAGAACTAATAATCCAACTGCGGGTGCCTGGGCTGCCTGCCGACCAGGCCCGCTCCTCTCCAGGCACTCCTGCCAGGCCAGGACCTGTGGTGACCTGTCCCGAGCCTAAAATAACACAAGCAAGCCACCCTCTCATGGAGAGGACCGCTTTGTGCTCCCAAGGGACTGGGATTCACGCACATTCCGTAAGAAACTTTGTCCTCCCCAGCCTGCCTCGTTCAAACCTCCTCCCTGCCAGCGCTCTCGGCCGGCGTTCACCTTCCCCTTCTCCCCTCACGCTGCCAGGCCGAGATGATCACCTCTGCGGGGAAAACACTCGTGGGAGGGAAGAGAGCGGGAAGATAGGCGGGTCAGGGCACTGACACGCAGGGGAGAGGAAGCCTGTGGTGACAGTGTGAAGGAGGAGGTGAGGAGCAGGGGAGGTCAGGGCGACAGGAAAGCTTCGTTGTGGCGAGGTGAAGGACCCCCCAGCCCGGTGGGGAGGGGACGGCCCTTAACGAGTAAAGCCGCGGCGGGATCCCGGGAGGAAACCTTGGTGACGATGGCGGGGCGCTGGGCAGGTGCCGCCCCCGCACCGCGGGGCTGCCCGGCGGGAAGGGGTCCGAGGACAGGGGGCTCGCCGGCAGGAGGAGTGGGCGCGGCAGAAGAAGTGCCGCCGGGGCAGGCGGCGGGGAGGCGGCACGGG
>VZTU01003676.1:5455-27196 GCA_013400835.1 Zapornia atra | reverse complement strand
CCGCCGCTCGAAACCCTCGCCCAGCTGCAGCGGGTGCTCCTCCTTATCCAGCAGCGAGTTCGCCGAGCCGTTCATGGTCCCAGTCCCGTCCCCTCCCTTCCCGGCCCGGCAGGTCCCTTCCTCTCCTCCGTGCGCTGCCGCCCGGCGCCCTTCCGGGTGCCGAGTGCAGCTGGGAAANGGTTGGGAGGGTGCGGAATCCGTGACTCCCCGCCCTCGGGATGGCAAGGCAGGAGGGGCCTTCGCTCCCGGGCTGTGCAGCGCGGCGGTGGCAGCTCCGGCCCCTTCGAGGAAAGGGCTGTTGGCGGGAAGCCGATTTCCCTGCGGGGGCACGGGGGGGACTTGCGCGGAGGCGTTACCTGTTTAGGGGCTTAGGGGTCCAGCTTTAATCCATTAAACACCTCAAAAAACTCCTTTGCGAGCTAAACATTGGCTGTTCAAACCACGTTACTCGCGCTAGCTTCCCACCGCAGCGTTTTCCGAGAGCCATCGGTGGAAGGTCTAACCCGGATTGCTTTCGTTTTCCTAGGTTGTCGTACGCAGAAATAGAAACGCTGATCTTTTTGCAGCCTGCTAGGCGCGCAGTAGCATTTTCGCTGCTTAAGCTTTTTATGATGATAGATTTTTCCCTTCAAGAGAGCCGCCTGTCTGTGAACTTTTCTGTTGTTTTGAAGGAGAAAGAGTGCTACCTGTCTCCTGTGAAGTTGGACAAAACTTTTTGCAGTTTTTTTAAATTTATTTTCCGTACATTTGTATTCTACATTTGTGTTTGTGTCACGTCAGATAAAATACCCAAGCGATGTACTATTACTTTGCTTTAGAGGGGATATTGTTGTGTGTATTTTTCCTGTTTCCACTGCTGCCGGGTTCTGGGTACTGGTGTAAATGAGTGTCGCATTTTGTCGGCCTGGGTTTCCCTGGGAGTTACTGAGCCTTGCAGGGTGTAATTCACATGTGCCATCTTCTCTGGAGATACTTAAGACCCGTCTGGTTGCCTATCTGTGGGATCTGTCCTAGGGAACCTGCTTTGTCAGGGGGGTTGGACTTGATCTCTCGAGGTCCCTTCCAACCCCTATGATTCTGTGATTCCAGGATCTAGATGGTTGTAGCAAGGCAGGGGTCAGAACTAGTTTACCATTAAAGATTTGTCCAAGCCTATGCAGAGCTTCATTGCACTATTTTTGTCAACTTGGGGACATAAAAACCACCTGTGGTTATTAACGCTGTCACGGATCCTCAGAAGGAGGCAGTGAAAGGAGTGCTGACACAGGCCAGGTATGGGCATTTGGTGACAGCACTGGTTTTGCTCTCCAGTTTGAGTGGTGTGGCGTTACAAACGCTTAAGTTTTCACTGAAGGTGAGAGAAGGAAAGAAGAATGCTAATGTGAAGACAGTTTGTTTCACCAACTTTAATGGGACTTTAAAATGTCACCTGTTTTCCAGTTAGGATTTTTCTGAGGTGTGCTAATTGCAGTTAACAAGAAACAATATACCCTGCTTCTGAAGTCAGTTGTTGTTAAGATAAGCTTAGAACTGCACCTTGTTTCTCTTGTTAGGCAGTTTTCTAGGATTCAGAGGACTCACTTAATCTTTCATTGACAACAGTGTGATGTGTGCAGTTGTTAGTTTGGATGGACGATCTCTGAAAATAAGAGAAATCTGATGTCACTGGAGTCCATCTGTTAGGATAGATCACCGTAAAATCATAACAAGTGTATGTTTTAACTCTGGTTTTTTTTTTCTTCTGCTTTTAGATCCTTGGTTATTTTAACCTAATTTAAGTCATGGAAGCATACTCTAAAGAAGAAAAATTACTCTTGGATCTTTGGCATTCACGTTTGCATGAAAGAATCTAGGATGTTCCAAGAAAGCACATCAGCCAATTGCTTAAATATAATAGCAACATCTACTGAAGATGTTGCTTTCCAAAAAAAAGGCCATAGTGCAAGAGTCCTTAGCCCAGAGGAAGCTGAGAGACTGGCAAAAGATCAGGTTTTGGTGTCTGAGTTCAAACAACTAAAACTGGAAAAAGAGGCACAAAAGAACTGGGATCTATTTTACAAAAGAAACAGCACCCACTTCTTCAAAGACAGGCATTGGACAACCAGAGAGTTTCAGGAGTTAAAAGCATGTCGGGAGGTGAGATCTATACACTTCCTCTGTAATAGATGAGATAGATTGCTTCCAAGTGATTTAACAATACTTGTAACAAAGCCATTAGGGTAAGAGCTGTCACATGTTTAGTTTACAGTACCCTTTGTAGTGTCTTTTAATATCAAAGATCCCAGAATCTGATGTGTCAGTTCTGATTCAGTCTATAATTGACCAGAATGAAATCTGGAATATTTGGTTTGTGTCCTAAATAGAAAACTTGTCTCTCTGTGATGTGATGTGTTCAGATGCAAGTCGGTGCACTTCAGAACACTAAGGGAAAGCATCCAGAATTACAGACTAATTGCAAAACATCGTTAAGGGGAATAGCCAGATGCATCTGTTGTTCATTATAGCTGAATGAAAGACAAGACAAAATGGTACAACAATCTGTTGATTACTTAAGAGGTGGATGACTAAAAAAATATTAATATATTCTAGAAGGATTTGTAATTTTGCAGAAATCAAGATTTCTGTTTTGTAGTGTCAGAATGTCCAATGGATGCCTACTTCAGTTTTTGAATTGATGGTAATTAAAATTGATCATAGCTTTTAAAATGCTGATTGAACAGTGTCTCTGCTTATATCATGAGGAAACAAAAAATTATGTGCTTTGCCTTGTATTTCTTCTTCTCCAGTTTGCAGATCAAAAATTGACCATTCTGGAAGCAGGCTGTGGGGTTGGGAACTGCTTGTTTCCACTCTTAGAAGAAGATCTGAATATTTTTGCATATGCCTGTGATTTCTCTCCTCGAGCTGTTGAATATGTGAAGGTTGGTGTGATATTTGGAACTTCTTTTAGAGTGTCTTTAGAAGCTTCTGAAATTTTAAACAACTGCCTTCCTTTTTGCAAGAGGAGTAGATTAGCTTTTGCCAAAAAAACATGGAGATTGATCCATTTCCATGGAGCTCCTGTGCAAGAAGCCAAATCATTGCTCAAGACCTAGTTTTTCAGCATCCATTTGCAGCATTATGGTAATACATGTATATTGCTTTACTTGAATGATTTGTGAAGACTGTATTTTTTGGGAGCGCTGCTATGTCTCTGCTTGAAGTGCAAGCAAAAGTTTGTTTGGGATACAAGCTTGCTCTTGGTATTTTTGGGGCAAAGGGAGTCCTGAGGAGAACCTTGAAAACAAGACAGTGGAAGTTATTGTTAAGGAAATGTGTAGGCTGGTTAAAAAAAGGTGTGTTCATGCTTATCCATAGGTAAGTGGTACTGCAGTTCACAGTTAAGTCTTCTAGCAAGGCTTGTGGGGGCTTTGGGCTTTAAAGGTATCAGTGTTTATTAAGCTTGTAATCACAGGTAAAGTTCTGTATATCTGCTACTTGAAAGCATTCTCCTGTGGGACTTTTGTGACAGAGAACCACGAGGCACATACTGCGTATCTCATGGGAAAGATGGAAGGAGATACTTGTGGCAAACAGGAGAGGGCAGATGCTCCCTGGGATGCTACAGCTGTTCTGCAAGATGAGGTTGGGCTGAGGGCGTACCCTGGGTTTTGGATGACTTAGTGGTGTCTGCCTTCACAACTCTTGCTGAACTTCTTTCTTGGCAAGACCAGATTTTCTTTTACCCAGCAGAGCAGTGGGCTAAAGCAGCTCAGATGGAGATTATGTGACATGAACCCAGACTGTTTGCAGTCTACTTGTAGCTCAAGAGCTGTACTTTGATCACCTTGTAATGCAGAATTTGTTTTAATAATATTTCTGTATTTTTAAAAAGTAGAAGCCGTGGTAAAAGAAAAATGGTATGTTTCCTAAACTGTCTTAATGCACATTCCTTCTCAAATTCCTGAGAGCAGATGATTCTAATAGTTAGGATTTCACCATTACAGTATGCAGCAAAGAATTTCTAGTCACATTAGTCACCTGTTGGAAGTTAATGGTCTTTTGACACCGTGTTTTGTGTCGTGCTACTGAGTAGTTTCACAAGTGTTTTTTCTTTTACTCTTTTGCAGTAGCATGTGCTGCTGTTTTCAGTGAAAGCATACTCTTTTCGTTTCCCTAGGAAAATGCCTTATACAGTACTGAAAGATGTAAGGTGTTCCAGTGTGATCTGACCAAAGATGATCTGCTAGAAAATATACCAGCAGATTCTGTGGATGTTGTCATGCTTATATTTGTGCTTTCTGCCATTCATCCTGACAAAATGCATCTTGTCTTGAAGAACATCTACAAGGTAAAGCCAGCTGATTTTACAGCCTTTAAAGCACTTTCCTTCTTTGTAGCTTGAAAGTACTTTTTTGGGTTTGTTGGGTGGTTTTTTTTCCTGAGATGATAACCCTTTTTGTAGCGGTGATCTTTAGTACTGTATTCCATGAATGTATTCTATCAGAAGAGGGGTGGCCAGCAGGGACAGGGAGGTGATTGTCCCTCTCTACTCTGCCCTCGTGAGGCCCCATCTGGAGTACTGTGTCCAGATCTGGGGCCCCCAATACAAGAAAGATGTGGAACTGTTGGGGAGGGTTCAGAGGAGGGCCACAAGGATGATTAGAGGGCTGGAGCACCTGCCCTACAAAGAGAGGCTGAGGGAGCTGGGCTTGTTCAGCCTGGAGAAGAGAAGGCTGCGGGGGGACCTCATTGCAGCCTGCCAGTACCTGAAGGGAGCATACAAACAGAAGAAGAATAAACTTTTTGAAGGGGTAGATAATGGCAGGACAAGGGGGAATGGACTAAAGCTAAAGGAGGGGAGGTTTAGATTAGATATTAGGGGGAAACTCTTTACAGAGAGAGTGGTGAGGTGCTGGAACAGGCTGCCCAGAGAAGTAAGTAGTGGATGCCCCATCCCTGGAAGTGTTCAAGGCCAGGTTGGATGGGGCCCTGGGCAACCTTGTGTGGATCCAGGCCTGGAGGTTGGTGTCCCTGCCTGTGGCAGGAGGGTTGGAACTCTGTGATCCTTGGGGTCCCTTCCAACCCAGACCATTCTATGATTCTATTTAGTTCACTCAGTGTATGGACTAAAGTATGCTTTACAATGTAGCTATCTTGTTTATTTATTTATTTATTTATTATTTATTCCTCTTGGTGGTGTGGGGTTTTGTGGATTCTGGCTTAATGCATAGCATCAACATAGCAAAAAGGCATTTTCCACCTGTGACTTGGGCCTCTAGGCTTTATGCTAGCAATAGTGTTTATGGATTGCAGAAGTGTCTGTGTTGATAAGGTGTGAATGACAGTGAGCCGTAATTGTCTTCCAGGAGATAGTGACTTGCAGTTAGGATGTTACTGTTGTTGTTAAACACATTTGATCTGTGGTGATTTAGAAGTGGGGTGTTTGAATGTCAGCATTAATCTAGAGAGATTTGTCTCCCTGGGCTGCCTTTAGTTGGCAGACTAGGAGAGACCCATCCAGAGCGTGGTTTAAACGATCTGGTTGTTCTGAATTCCACTGGGATGTCATATATATTGACTGCAGAGGGAAACAGTCCACATTTTTTTCTTTATTTATGCATATGTGTGTATTTGGGGGTTTATATTATCAGATACCCGGTATGTTTTATCACCAGTAGTTTGAAAAGCAGATGTTAGACTTTTGGTATGTCTCCAGCTGTTCTCCAAAGTCAGGTTTGGTTCTTAGCTTGTGCACATGAAAAGGCTGATTATTGTTTTCTCTGTGGAGATGCCTGGTTTGTTTAACTCACTTCTAGGTTTCTGCACAAATTTCAAAGTGGCAAGGACTCCTTTTCTCCTCTAACAAATACAGCTGGTGTTTGATGAAGTTGGAAGGTTGCATGTGGCCAATGCCTGAAGTAACCATGGCTAATGACCATGTATTTCTAAATTTTAAACTTTTTATGGCTTGATTTCCTTACCAAATCATTAGTAAAATTAAGGGAATTAATAAAAACCTCAATCCCATCATCCTTTTTCCTGAAATTGTTCCTTTTTATTTCTTATAGTGCAGCATTGTCACATGAAAACAGAAATGTCACTGTCTTCTAAATTTTACCATTAATCATTAAGCAAAATCAGGTGCTAGACCCTATACAGCCCAACAACAAAAATGCCCTGTTAGGAGTTAATTTTTATTGTTAAACTGTACGTTTCCTGCTTTCCTTTGTATTTGAATTGTTACAAAAAGCTTATTTAGCTGATCAGCACCCATACAGGTATCTTAAAACTATTTGTAGTCTACTGTTCATGGGGAACCATTTTTAAGAGCAGAATATCTAGCTTATATACAACTTTTTCGTTGCACAGGGAATGAATTCAACATTAATATATATGTATCTCACTTCTGGATTGAATGTGTTAGGATACCTTGTCTTAATTATATGTGTATCTGTAAGTGTATACAAATAAGTATGTACATGGCTAAGTCCATTTACCTTACTAAAGCATCTCTGTATTATGTGGCAGGTATTAAAACCAGGCAAGTGTGTCTTGTTCAGAGACTATGGACTGTATGATCATGCGATGCTCAGGTTTAAGTCTGGCAGCAAACTTGGAGAAAACTTTTATGTTAGACAGGATGGGACAAGATCTTATTTTTTTACTGAAGGTAAGACATACTGCAGAGTGCTTTCTTTTTTGTGAACCTTCTCTTTAAACCTGCTTCAGGGAATAGCCAATGTGCCCATGGAAATTTTGCTTTACACAGATGAACTGTAAAATCATGGTGTACTTCATTTGGGAGGAAGAGGATATTTAGACTTGCAGGAGTTTTTGAAGCACTTTCTTGTCTACAAGCTTCTTGTATATGCTATAGTGTGCCAAGAGTAGCAGTTTCTGAATTTGCAGAGTTTCATTCTGATTTGTTACCTAAGTGAAAAAGACCAATGTTCACTAACAGGATTGATCATATTTTGGAAGGCTATTCCTGGTTTGCGAGGTGAGGTCTGCCTCAGAAGTCATCAACTTCTGAGGCAGAACCATGACTACAGCACTGAGAAGCCTGTGTACAAATCCTGCTGAGAAAGCACTGACTAGCTGCAGTCACTCTTTTATGTTTTGTTTTGGTTTCTTGGTTTTTTTTTTTTTTAGTAAGGATGATGCAAAACCCATTTCCATGTGGTACAGTATTTAAAGCTTCTTGTTCAGTGCTCATGATGCTCTAGAGAGGAAGGTAATTATTGCAGTGTACTGGTGGAGAATTTGAAGCACAAAGACATGAAGGAACTCACAGTGAGTTGGGATTTTAGCTTATCTTCTAACTCCCAATTCCTCACACTAAACTTTAGCAAGCTTTTACTTCCCCCTATCAATTATGGGGCATGGTTTAATAAGAGCTGTGTGTTTATTTCTGTGGGGCTCTTTGTTCTTAGTCTAAAGCAAAATACAGCCACTGAAAAGACCAATTTGGAGCCAAGTAAATGTTATTCATATTTTATGACATAACTTATTACCTAATTGCTTCTGATATATAAAACCCATTAATCTTCTCTGAGCTCTCTCTATTCTTTATAGGACAATGATGAAATCTAAGATAATGCAGGCTGTGCTACAGCTTCATTGAAGCATTTCTAGAACTGTTATTTATTGAGTGATTTTTAGTTCTATTTAAACAATTAGCTCTTATGAAGAGAATAGATGCTAAAGGGAACCAATAAAAGATTGACCTAGCTGTGGAATTTTAACCTCATTTTTATTTTGTGTTGGAATTGTTTCTGAATGAGAAATTCCTTGGTAGTGTACATGTTTGCTCTGGGGGAAGAATTGAGGTGGAGAGGAGGAAGAGGAAGGAAAGAAGGAAAAAAGATAATTTATCTTATATTGCTCATGTTAGCACTTGTTTGGCCTTGGGTTGGTCTGTGACTGTCTCACAGGCCACCTCTGCTCCCATTTTTAATAATTGTGGTCTCATTCATCTCACTCATTTTTTCATATAAATATTGCTTAATGCTTGGGAATTCTTTTGTTACTAGAAACACGATTCCTGCCATTTCCAGGCAGTTTGCAACCCTTTGGTTTGGTTTTTTTTGAGCACTTTTTCATTTGTTTAGCACTACACTGGTACACCAAGTAACTCCTGTGTGGGATGGTTGGAATAATGCTTATTTATGACATGTCCTGTCCCAGATAACAACTCTGAGCTTCTCTCATGGGTAAAAGTAACCTGTTTTCAGACTGTTTGAAATAATATTAAACTTCTGGAGGGATGCATGGTTGTAATTTTGTGTTGTGACATAGTGCAAATCCCTGACAATGAGATTTCAATAGGTCTGCTATTAAGTGCTGTTTGTTTATATTTCACTGATGCTAGCTCCCTGATTTACATTAACACACTGTGTTTACAAGCAGTGCATGTGGCTTCATGATGGGCTTAGGTTGATATGCTGGGATTCCTGTGCTCACATGTTCAGCTGTTTCACTGAGCTGATTCCCCCCACCTCTCCCCAAGCAGTGAAAAAATGGCATATCTTTGCTTTCTGTCAAGTAGCACCAGTTTAGAATGGCTTCAGGTCACTGTGAAATTACCACCTGAGTTAATGAAACAAGGTGCAGGAAAGGAATCACTGAATCACAAGGTTGGAAAAGACCTTTAAGATTGAGTCCAGCCATTCCCATCCTAAGCTAAGCCATATCCTTAAGTACCTAATCTACCTGCCCTTTAAACACATCCAGGGCAGGTGACTCAACCCCCTCCCTGGGCAGCCTGTTCCAGTGCCTGGCAACTCTTCCAGTGAAGAATTTTCTAATGCCCTGGCACAGCTTAGTGCCATTCCCCCTTGTCCTATCTCCGGTCACCTGGCTGAAGAGACCATCACCCACCTGTCTACAACCTCCCTTCAGGTAGTTGTAGGCAGTGATAAGGTCTCCCCTCAGCCTGCTCTTCTCCAGGCTAAACAGCCCCAGCTCCCTCAGCCGCTCCTCATAGGATTTGCCCTCCAGTCCCTTCTCTGGTTGCCCTGTTGCCCTTCTCTGGGCTTGCTCGAGGGCTTCTTATGGTGAGGAGCCCAGATCTGGACCCAGCACTCGAGGTGCAGCCTCACCAGTGCCAAATACAGGGGCACAATCACCTCCCTAGACCTACTGGCCACACTATTTTTGATACAGGCCAGGATGCCATCGGCTTTCCTGGCTGCCTGGGCACATTGCTGACTTGTATTCAGTCGGCAGTCAGCCAACACCCCCAGGTCCTTCTCTGCCTGACAGCTCTCCAGCCAGTCTCCCCCAAGCCTGTAGTGCTGCATGGGGTAAAATGATGATCTTTAACATTTTTTTTAATTAACATGGCAAGTCCATAGCATGAGCAGCCCTCACTGCTGCATTGGTCGCCCTGTTTGTGAGGTGCTCCTGCTTTCCCTAAAGGGATGTATGCTTTGAGTAAGATACTTTTGTTTATGGGAAATACTTCCTGTTTGACTTAGTGGAGGCTTGGTATCACCATACCCACTTTGCCACCCATTTTTGTCTATTCTTCTGTTGACCAATGACATATGAAAGTCAGGTAATGTAGGGTGGTGTTCTTCCTCAAGCAGAGATGCATCTACAAGGCTGGATTACCTTTGAAATATTTAAAGTGATGTAGCAAAGGTCAGCTGCCTAAAGTGAAAATGCACTGGCATCAGTCACAAGGAGAATGACAAGGCTCAATAAAAATAAGAGAAGTGGCAAGTTTTGTAAACTAAACTGAGTAACTAGCTTAAGCCCCAGTTTTGCAAGCAGTTTTGTTTAGGTTGATGTTTCTGAAGGAGATATGTATTGATTTTTATTCAGCAGTCTGCCTGCATAGAACAGCTTGAAATCTGAAGGCCTGTGTGATTTTCATGCTGTAACACACAGGAACATGTGCTTGTATAAATGCTGACTAGTGTTTTAAAAATAGTTTAAATGTAATATTTATTCTTTTTTTTTAAATTTTATTTCTCTTCCAGAGTTCTTGTCTCAGCTTTTCAAGGCTGAGGGATATGAGCAAGTGGTCAATGAATATGTGCAGCGAGAAACTGTGAATAGGAAGGAAGACTTACGTGTTCCAAGAGTTTTTCTTCAAAGCAAGTTTCAAAAGCCTTTCAGGAAGACACAAGTTCTTGCTGATCAGTAACAGCAATTGCTTGTTTGAAGCAGAAGCTAGCACATAGTTTTCCCTTGTGTGTGCTTTATCTTTCTGATATACCAGAAAAAGACTGCATCCAGGAACTTTTGTTGGATTTCATCCTCAGATATGAAATATGAATGTTATTTCTACTTCAGATTTAAGATAGTTTTGTGGTGCAGGCAGCCTACTGAGTATCTGTATTCCTGCTTCTAAAGTAAATCCTGTGCAGCATTGGTGGAGGATCAGGTATATCACTAAATATGGTTAATTTTAAGTACTCGTTTTCATTAATTATTATCATAATTGGTATTCCAATTTTTATTAAAAACTTTTAAAAAAAAGTATACTTTGTTTCCTGTCACTTATGTTTTTTTGTGGCCTGTTAAAGTGACAGTATTTCAGTGTACAGATGTAGGAATGGAACAGACTGAGTGAGTAGTAAAATATGAGCTGCTTTGATATTTTAATGATGGTATCTTTTTAAGGTGCCCAGCACTTAGATATGTAAACAAATGTTTATGTTACAAGAAAGATCCTAATTTATCTAATTTCATGCTTGAACAAAACTGTTGCAGTATCAGGTTGTCTCTATGTCTAATTAATTTAAGGCATTCTTTGATGAGCAGAAATAGTTAAGGTTTTGCAAGTCATTTTCCCCTTTGGACCTGAAATCAGTGAGTCAGAAGTCCATCCTTTTATATATATATATCAAGTGGAGTCAACTGCTGCCTTCCTGAGCAGAGGTCTTAATTCTTTTCCATCACTCTCAGGAAAGGTGTAGGTTGCTGCTGTTCTATCACTAAAAGCCACTGTATGGATGATATGGCTCATAGCTGTCACAGACTTAAGTGCTTGAAGGAACTTCATCTTTTGCCTTCAGCAGCCCTGGTGCTTTGTGCTGCAGAGCCTTGTCTTTGTTCTTGGATAATAAAATCTCAAAATATTATTTCTGGATTTTGAACTGCTCTGCAGCAGAGGAAGCTCAGAACTATCTGGTGACTTGTGCAATGGGCTCTGCTGATCATGTGTGAGGTGCACAAGTTACAATAAAGGAAATGAAATACTAGATTTTTTTTCTTTTGTCTGCAAGGGAAGCTGTGGAATGTCCACCCTTGGAGATACTTGGAAATGGACAGGACAAACTTTATTGAGAGTGACCCTGTTCTGTGTAGGGGTTTCATCTCTTGCCGTATATATTAGTATGTGGTTGATTGACTCAGGCTGTCGTTCTGCTGGACTTGAGTGTTGCTAGATGACCCAGTCATACACATCTGATGGGGACCAGAGGTGAATATATACCTCTTTTATGACAAAATAGCCAAAGATGTGATCATGTTTTGCGTTGGGCTTTTTTGTTGTTTTTTTCAGCATTCAAAACTGGCTGCGTGTGTGTGGAGGGAAAGAAGTTACCACTTTTCCAGCATAAAGCCTAGTGTTACAAAGTTAACCAGTCAGAATTCTTCTGAGCAAATGGGAGCTGCCAGAGGTTTTATTCAGTGGATCTGTTTATAAACATTTGCAACAGGTCATTGCTTTGTGTCAGGGCACTGCAGCTTTTTGTTCGTCTGATACCATGACCTCAAAGCTGGATTTATTGTATCATCAAACTCTGGCCTCAGAGGCAAAAGAGATTAAACCATACAATTCTCCCAACAACTCTTGGAGGAAGGTTATTATGTGACATCTTTTTTTTTTTATGGGGAGTATTATCCTGGAGATTTATGCATTACTGACCCCTGCTGTGCAACCCATTAGCTCTTTCTGCCATACTAGTAATAAATATCTAGTAATCACAGAATCACAGAATCGTAGGGGTTGGAAGGGACCTTGAGAGATCATCGGGTCCAACCCCCCTGCCAAAGCAGCTCCCCAGCTCATATTGCACAGACAGGCGTCCAGACGAGACTTGAATATCTCCAGAGAAGGAGACTCCACCACCCCCCTGGGCAGCCTGTCCCAGGGCTCTGTCACCCTCACTGGGAAAAAGTTCTTCCACATGTTGGTGCAGAACTTCCTGTGCTCCAACTTGAGGCCACTGCCCCTTGTCCTGTCCCCACAGACCACTGAAAAGGGGCTGCCCAATTCCCCCTGCATCCCATCCCTAAGATATTTATAAACACTAATTAGGTCCCCCCTAAGTCTTCTTTTCTCCAGACTAAACAGTCCCAGTTCACTCAGCCTGTCCTCAGGGAAGATGTTCCAGGCCCCTAATCATCTTTGTAGCCCTATGTTTACCTAATGTTTATGGTAAATGAAAAAAACTGTTTGAAAGGGTATATATGTATATATATAGTGTTGTTATATTGTGAGCAGTCATCGTTTTGTGGCTTCCCTCAGCAAATGCTCACCTTTAGTACAGCAGTTCTACAACGACTGAGTGTAGTCTGACCTCTGTTGATCTGTAGTGGGGTTTGAACCCTGTTACACCAAGGTTTACAAAAGTTTGGTCCTCTTAGAGTATACAGCACGTAAATGAGATTGAAGGATTGCCTTGTGTGGCTCCTCAGCAGTTTGGCATATGACTGGTAGCATATGCAAAGGGAAGTGCACTGAAGTGAGCGTCCCAAAAAGGAAATGACATGTAGGAAAGTATTAAAGATATTAATTGGAAGGTTTGAGTCAACCCAACTGGTTGAGGTGCAGACAGCCATTTACTTCCTTTTTATACTGAACTAACTATTGTCTGAACAATAATACAGCTTCAGTATTACTGAATTGGTAGATTCAGTGTGTCTGTGTGTTTCTGCTTGAAGAACTACTGTCACATTTAGTGTAGCAACACATTAAATGGAGAGTAGTAGTTTGAAGTTTTTGTGTCTCATTGCCAGTCAGGCCTGGAAAATAAAGTAGTGTGCATTAGTGCCCCTGCCAGAAAGGCTTTCAGCTATAGTCTGTGTCATAAAGCAGAGATTATTTTGAGGTGAATGGTTAGAAAGCTTTATTTGGTCTCTATGTTTGTGTTGCTGTGGACTCTAAATCATTGCTAGATTTTGTAACTGTGGTGAAGTTTGAGGAAGTTGAGTCAGCTTTAAGAAATCCTTGCCTTACCATGTGAGATACGATAACTGATGAGGCACATGTGGCTCTTGCAGTGCTGAGTAAAGTGAATAATCTTCTCCCCAACCCTTCAGCCTTTCTAAGCTCAAGTAAGCTCATCAGAGGTAGCACATGCCAGGGATACCCATTCCTAACAGCCTTTCTTGAAGAACTGTCCTCAGGGACTTGTGGTATTCAGGGCAGCGTGCCAAAAGGACTTGAAAAAATACACATGCACTGGATTGTGCTCACCTTGCACAAACAAGCTACTATGACATGATTGTAATAATTTTTTTGATTGTTCTTTGATTTAAATTGCCTTCAATCAATGGGGACTGCTGAGACTGACTCAGTTGTCTGTAGAAGACCTTGCTTTTATTTCCCTTAAGCTGAGCTATGTACTTTATGTGGCAAACATAAGTAGTAAGTTACTTCATGTCATCACCCTCTTCTGACCAATATTTAGAATAGAAACAAAGTATTATCAAAGTTGTAGAACTAAGAAAACACTTTTTTGTTTTATAGCTTGCTGTATAAACATTTAGGGAATCCTAAATGTTACTTTTTAGTGGGGGATTTTCTGATGTCTCTGATATGTGCTGGAATTAGCATATATCAAGGGATCACATTAATAGGGCATTGTGCCAGTGAGGACATTGAAATAGCCACCAAACAGACCTTACTAATCAAATTTACAGAAACACAATGTCTTTGAGTCTTCTGACATTTCATGTCCTGTACTGGTCTGCCAGATTTGGTTGATATTGTCCACTGTGTTTGATCAGAGGCTAAAACTAGACAGAAATCCACAAATGTGTTGTGTGTGTACTGTGTATGCATGGGTAAGCTTTCTTTCCTTGGAATTTTCAGGTCGTGGTAGCACAGTGAGTTTTGTGTGGTTCCTTTGGTAGCTAAAAGGCTATTTCTGTGCATCTTTCAGGTAGTTCCTTGGGTGCCAAAGGCAAAATACAGTTAACACAACACCATCCCCACACTTGACTGTGCATCGTTTCTATGAAACAAAGTCCTATAAACGTGGGACCTGAAACTCTAGTGTGTATAAGCACAAACAGCCAGCTGGAAAACATAAAGCCTTGGTCTCATAGGAGGAAACTGGTGTGTGATACATGAAAGGTTATTTATAGGCCTAACTGTTCATTTTTTTTTTTCTTTCTTGATTTGTTGTGCAGTTTATACATCTGATAATGTATGATTCTGTGATTCTCCTTACAGGTATCAGTTCTGTTCACTTACCTGGCCCAAAATACCAGCTTGCTTTCTCCTTGCGACATAAAGAATTAAACTAATGGATTAGGTTGGATCCAGCTGATTTTCTTCAGGTTTGACCTTGCATGGAACAAGCAAAGGCTGGCAGAATTTGATAGTTGGATGTCATGCTTGTTAACATTTCCCATGCTGTGTGCAAAGTTGCTGATTTAGAGTTAGTCCAGTTGATAACCATTTCCAGAGAAGGGCTACAAAGATGATTAAGGGCCTGGAGCATCTCCCGTGTGAGGACAGGCTGAGTGAGCTGGGACTGTTTAGTCTGGAGAAAAGAAGACTTAGGGGGGACCTAATTAGTGTTTATAAATATCTTAGACATGGGATGCAGGGGGAATTGGCCAGCCCCTTTTCAGTGGTCTGTGGGGACAGGACAAGGGGCAATGGCTGTAAACTGGAGCACAGGAAGTTCCGCACCAACATGGGGTGACACCAACTTTTTCCCAGTGAGGGTGACAGAGCCCTGGGACAGGCTGCCCAGGGAGGTGGTGGAGTCTCCTTCTCTGGAGATATTCAAGACTCATCTGGATGCCTGTCTGTGCAATATGAGCTGGGGAGCTGCTTTGGCAGGGGGGTTGGACCCGATGATCTCTCGAGGTCCCTTCCAACCCCTACGATTCTGTGTGATTCTGTGATTCTGAATATTTAGAGATAGGCAAAGAATCAGTGAAGAAGTGTTTGGCTGGAAGAGTTTTTTGAAAGAGAAATACGCATTTGGAGATGCTGCGACGGAGAGACGGGACACAGCTTGATGCAAGCAAAAGTCAATTTATTGTATAAAATGATTCCTTTAAATACACTCAGAAGACGGCATCCTTCAAACAGATTGGTTATTTCATACCTAAACTGCTCGCAGGCTGGATTGGTCAATGGTCTACCTTTATAATGCTAATAGACCTTATCAAAGTCGCTAGCCAGCAGGCCCAAGTTAACAAAGGAAGAGGCTTCTTCTGGTACCTCGCAGCAGCAGGGGGCAATGATTACCTCGATGCATGCCGGGGTTTATGATCTAAAGGTTCCATGTTATCTATCAATTTAGCATTACCCAGGGCCCTGCTTTCCAAGCCCAATGCCACATGGAGAGGAGGTCAGTGTTCAGCATCAGTATGTGAAGGAAAAAAGGTAAGATTATGTTTAAGCTTCTGGGAGGAAAAAAAAAGTTTTCTGAACTTCACAGGCCAGGGATGACACACAATTAAAGGAGTTACTCATCTAAAAGATGAAATTTTGGGAATGAAAGCCTGTCGCTTCCAAAACTAGACTAGTGTTACTAGGCAGGCAGAAGAGTGACATCTAATTGTGTGCAGTATCAGTAATACATGCAAGGTGATTTGGGAAGCAGAATTTTATATTGGTAAAAATAGTATGAAGATACAGTTCAAAAGAACAGGTAAGTGTTTATAGATTTTTACCTCCCATAGTGTAACTGTGTTTTTATTTCGCTGGTTATATTTTTCGCTGGTTATATTTGTTGTTATTAGGAAAGATTGAGCCATTTCAAACATTTTGGGGCAAATGTTTACTAGCTATACATTCTGCAAAAACATCTAGCTCTTGAGTATGGTTGTGCTCTGTATTTATAATGTGGGTTCATTTATTAGAACAAAGGCAGATGTGAGCCTGTACTGTGGGGAAGCACACAGAGGCATTGCTTGCAAAGATAAAAGCTATTAGCCAGGTAAGGTGTTCTGTTAGAACTCTTTTGCTTCCACTTCCCAGACTGATGTGTGCCATTTGTTGTTGTGCAGCAGGGATAAAATACTGTGAAATCAGGAAAGACAAGGGCACTAGGAAAAAAGTAGGTGATTTTCTAAAAATTTTTTTTTTTTTTCCCAAATTAATAGTGATTTTGTCTACTTAAATGATCATGGGTTGAGAAAAAATTGTCCCCTTTTTCAGCAAATCTTACACCTCATCCTTGGAAAACTTGAGTCATTTTTGAAGGTCTTTGCCAAAGACAAAGTGTAACCAATGCATGCTTGTAGAATATTTGAAATGAAAGGTTTGGAAAGGCAGCTGTGTGACTGATAATATAAAGCCAGGTTTGTTTTTCTCTCTGAGAAGTGTAATATTGCACTGTCACTTCAATGCTTCTTTAGTGTTCCCACACTGGGGTGTCTGTGCTGTCACATCCTTGTTTGTTCTACGTGCCCGACCAGCTCCAGCTCAGGTTTCCAGTGCCTGTATTATCCAGAGAACTTAGAAATAACTAAGGGTAATTGTAGGGGAACATCAGAGAGTAGACAAGTCACAGCCTGCCTCCTGTGTAAGTTCCACTCAGTATTTTTCTACACTCAACTTCTCTGGACCCTTGGATTTCAGCAGTAAATTTTGAATAGCAGAGAAGCTGCCCTTCAGTAGGGTCAGGATATCTTCATGTGTATGGGATTCTTGTACATCTGAAATGTAAGGGTTTTGATGTGCTTTATCTTGTGGGGGTTTTTTTTGTGTTGGGGTTTTTTTTGGTTGTTTTTCTGTGTTGTCATTGTTGTTAGGGTTTTTTTCTGATTTTGGCTTCAAGCTTATGTGTGAAAGATTACATTTAATTGGAATTTTTGCCAGCTAATAGAAGCCTTTTATTTTAAACACAACAGACCTATTGCTGTTTTGCTAAAACCAGAGTATTCAGAAGCAGGATGGAAGAGGATGAAGGGGAAGGAAAGATGTTTTATGCATAAATGCAATAAATGTTCCATTCTACTTGTGTTATTAGCAAAGCTGATTTCTTTGGAACAGAAAAATACTTTGAAGAAGCCACAAATCCATTACCACTGTTTTTTCATGAACTACTTTAAGAAAGCTAGTTCTGAAATCCTGTACAACTTCTTAGACTTAGCTGTGACCAGCTGACTGAAGTATCTAAACACAGATTTCACATTCAGCATTTGAGGATGCTCTACCATGCCCTTCAGGACCTGGTCCCAGGGATATTTGTAACCTCTTGTCTGGATGAATGAGAGTCACTTATTGGAGCTGAATATGCAGATGTTCTGGATTCTACACCTAATGCAGTAGCATACCCTCTTTGCCTCACAGTGTATGCTATGCTGGCTTTGAATCAGCTTCCAGCAACAGTTTCAGGGTTTGCTTTTGATTTTGAAAGCAGCTAACAAGTTAAGGATCAGCAGCCATCTGTATGTTCTTGATCTGTACTTGGCTGGGACATGATGAGCAAGAGAAAGCCTCTAAGAAGTAAGAAAAACTCAGAAAAGAGAAGAACCCCCTTCAAAGTAAACTGAAACAATCAGCTGATACAGAGCCAGAATGTAGTTTAGAAGTACTGAAAAATCTTCCTCTTGCAGACTTTCCTCTCTACAAAATATTAGCCTGCCCTTTTACTCCATGGATCCTTTCCAAGCCACTAAATAAAGGCTTTAAAAAAAAATACTGTAACTGAACGTTAAAGGAAAAGAAAATACCATGAACAGACTCCCTCAATATCAGGCACATACATCTCTGAAAGTAGGGCAGTTCCCTATTAAAGCCAGGGTTAGGTGGTCAGCTGGTACTGAGAGCTTTCACCTTGAAGCCATAATGCACAGCTGACACATCTTTTATGCACACTTCTTCTGGTGAGAGCTCTTTCTCTGACTTGGTCACCGGTAGTACATCACTGAGATAGAGTGATTTTGCAGTTTTAACACATCTTAAGGTGTATTGGTACTTCTGTAAAGAAAGAAAGAAAGGCTTCTTGTGGATGACAAGAAGCCTCTCTCAAAGAGAGGCTGAGGGAGCTAGGCTTGTTCAGCCTGGAGAAGAGAAGGCTGCGGGGGGACCTCATTGCAGCCTTCCAGTACCTGAAGGGAGCTTATAAGCAGGAGGGGAATCAACTTTTTAAAAGGGCAGATAATGGCAGGACAAGGGGGAATGGACTAAAGCTAAAGGAAGGAAGGTTTAGATTAGATATTAGGGGGAAGTTTTTTACAGAGAGAGTGGTGAGGTGCTGGAACAGGCTGCCCAGAGAAGTAGTGGATGCCCCGTCCCTGGAAGTGTTCAAGGCCAGGTTGGATGGGGCCCTGGGCAACCTTGTGTAGATCCAGGCCTGGAGGTTGGTGGCCCTGCCTGTGGCAGGGGGGTTGGAGCTCTATGATCCTTGGGGTCCCTTCCAACCCATGCCATTCTATTATTCTATGACTGAGGAACTGAAGGGGCAAGACAGCTTTGTCAATGCTAGTGGCAGCATGACTTGTTCGTGTGCCAGGGTAGCCTATAATTCGGTGTGAAATGCAATGTCAGGCAGCATTTGTAGTGCTGCAATAAAAATCCAAAGATTAATATCCTTTAATTTTTAATATTTTTTTAAAAAAGCAGCTTTCAGCAGTTTAAAGAGAGGAGTTAGAATGTGCCTGGCATGCTCAGAAAGCATGCAACTAAAACTGTAGCTGCAACACTGGCATTGTTTGTATTTAAATACCAAAAAAGCTGGAAGTCAGCAATGCCAGACTTTGCTCCAGGGACACTCAATTGGTTTTGGATCACAGTCAGCAGTAGTGTAACTGTTACTGGGATGATACAGTTTTGTTTCATGTAGCCTTCTACAGAGTTGGGAATGTGTTACTGCTGACTATGTTCATAAATATGCCCATAAATATGAGAAATTTGCTTTTGTGGTTTGACTTGACATTTCCTGGAGCCTTTAACATCATATATCCTTACTTCAGTGGAGTTTTTATTCACATTGACTTTTATGGTGCATGTGTTGAATATTAGAGGAGGTGGAAAAAAATATAAAGTGCTGAAATGGGAGGTTGTACAGGACTGCAGGAGAGTCTCTGAAATCCCAACATCAAGCTTAACATATGGCAACTTCTGAAGAGGACTGTTTTAAGCAAACCCCTGTAAAAACGTTTACTGTGTGCTTGTGGTGGTGGTACCTGGAAATCCATGAATGGGACAGTGCTGTTTTGGGTGCTTTAGACACAGTGAGTAAGAGACAACCCCGGCCTAAAAATTGTAACCATTCAGTTATAGCAAGTTAGCTAAGAAGAGGAAGGACATCTCATTGTTGATAAGACAGAGAGATTGATATTTTCCCAAACTCAACTTTAAATTACTCTGAAAATGGGAACAAATAAATTATTTCCCCTCTCTTGGTTCAGTACCTAAATAGCAAGACATCTTGCTGCAGAGCAGATCCTCTGGTAATGAGAGATACTAGCTCTGGTGAAGGAAAACAGAGTTTCCAAATGTCTTGTCACTGCAATTTGAAGGACAAGAGTACAGTTCCCAGCCCTGCAGTTCATTTTCTGGGTAATTTCAAGCCTTGCCTCTCACTTTCTGCCCCATAGGGAGAAGGGTAGGAGCTTGGAGTGAAACCAGTAAGAAACCAGTAGGTACATTTGGTGTGAGTTCTAAGTCATCTTACTTTCCTACTGCTACTCCTATCAAGCTTTTCAAAGTCTAAATGAAGAGGTAACCACAATGCTTCTGTGAAAAGGAAAGGATTGGGGAAAAGGGCACTTTTTAAAGTACTGGAAGGTACTTTCCCAGGTGGGAAATGGATGTGGTAGAAGTCTCCTTCTGTGAAAGTCAATGGGAAAGCTTAATCAGGCTTCCCTAAGAGCTGTTCTGGCTCCAAGATGGCAAAGGGAATTGCACTTTAGGATGGAAGATCTAATGCATCCCTCCCCTTGCTAACCCTTGCTGTTGGGAATAGAGGATGCACTGATACAGCCAAACCTGATCATAAAAACTGACGTAGGTGCTCAAAATCCATGAGATACAGGGGAGGGTGGGGTGGGCAGGGAAGAGAAAAAAGATATAAAAGTACCTTGATGATGGCTACAAATGATTTGTTTTAAGCAGGAATGTTTTGTTACAATTGCATGGTGCCAGGGAGCAGACACTATCATAGAAATGATAATATGTTACAGGAGTGGCAGTGTTGCTCTTTGCCTGATCTCTCCTCTTTCCAGTCTGTTCCTGGTCAGAACACAGCAAATCTGACCTTGGTGGTGCCTGTAGAGAGGATGGAGAGCCCTGTGTTTGGTGGCCTGCTGGATTTATAGCATGAACCCCTTTATATGGGAGAGCTTAAGGGCAGCCTTGTCTTCCACTACTATTTGAAGCCCAGGCACAGAAGAAACACAGGTTTTAAAAAAGGAACTGACCTAAAAAAGGAACTAAAGTCTGTCAGTGTTGGTTAGCAAAGTCTGTGACTGACTGGATGTGTATTTCTTGAGTAAAGGTAACACTGAGTATTGTTTGCAATGCAGTGAAAAAGAAATTGGTTCTTTTACCATCAGCTGTACTGTAAAATTCTTTTCTCTAGGCTGTCTCTACTTTCTCAAGCTCTTATCTGGCCTGGTTGGAGACTTAGTCTCATGTTTTATACTTAAATATGGAGCTCTCATCACTAAGTCACTTATTTGTACAAAAGTGGGGTTGTTTTTCCTCCACCCTGCTGAAGAGGTAGTCTGAGTAAAAAGGAAGGGTGTTTGAGGGTTTGTTCACAAGATGGCACTAGCCGCTAACCGGTGCCACCTTCCTTTGAACCCTGGCGCCGACTCGTCTGCATCTTTAACACAGTAGTAGGTAATGATTAACTATGGACAAGCCAGAGTCTTTCCTTATATGCAGTTAAGCCATCGTTTTGTGTACCTATGTACCTCTTGGATCTTGACTTTAATCGAAAGTATAGCTGCATCTCAGAGATATTTGTGATTTAGAGGGAATGTTCTTAGCACAGTGTGAGGAAGAGCAAGATGAACTACTGTCACTGTTAATGGCAGCTGGGATCCTAACTGCCTCTACCCATGAGGCAATAATCTGTTGCATAACTTGCTATTTGTCTCTGAGTCCCACTAAACTGTTACCTTAGAAACCACAGTGACTTAAGGCACAGATTTCAAAGTGCTGTTCCTTAAAACAGTATTTAACTCCTCAAAAATATTAGACAAATTTCTATTTATCCAAACTGCTCCTGTTTAATTCCCACTTTTGTTTTATAGATGAGCTGCTCTCCAGTTGAGCAGCCATTCAAGCAGAGCTGCATAAGATGCATGTGACCAGAAAGGCTGTGTCTCTCTCACTAATTACTTTGTGAAGTTGGCTGTAGTTTAGTTTGCCATTTGACAGTTTCTCCTACTGCAGTAATCCCCATGTTGTCTCCAGCAAGCCCTTCTCATTTCAAGAGAAAGAGGAAGAAGAGAAAAGAATAAAATTATATCTTGCTGACTTTATATCTCACTTAAGCTTTGTGTGTTTAGTACAATCCGTTACCAGGCAGCACTCATCATAGAATCATAGAATGGTCTGGGTTGGAAGGGACCCCAAAGATCATAGAGCTCCAACCC
>VZTU01003675.1:88341-122911 GCA_013400835.1 Zapornia atra | reverse complement strand
CCTCAACTAGAGGGAAGCTCTTCGTTCCCCAAACACTCGTACTTTCATCCAGTATCTGTGGGTCCCGAGTCTTTACACCTTTGGAGTAAAGACCGAAAAGTCTTTGGGAGCTATGCATTTGACCGAAAAGTCAAATGGGAGCTATGCAAATAATGGAAAATCAAGATCTGAGGCTGTAAAATCCCATTGCGAGGACCGTGTTTTCCTACTGTGCAGTTCATGTTTCATTCTGAACCGTGCTGAAACAGGTTCAGCAGCTGTGCATTTTAAATTGTTCTATAGGCATGCTATTTTCATTCAGTTCATATTTTTATATTTTGTATTTGTATTTTTTCTAGTTTTTTAAGGTAGATGTAAAAGGAGAGTCTGAAAGAAATCCAGATTGGCAAATACCAGCTGGAGTTAAAACGTTCCATTTGAAGCTGTGTATGTTTTAGGAACATCATTGAGAGCCCATCTGTACTGGTTACTCATTTTCTGATTCCTGTTGTTTTGTATTCCCGGCTTTTGATTGAAAGGAATTATTAATTCCAAACCAAAAAGATATTTCAGAAGAATAACTTGTGGGTTTCTGGAGCTGATCATCTTTATACAGCTACTCTGGCTTTTATGTCTGGCACAGATGTCTCAGATAACCTCCAGCTACAACTAAATTTCCATCTACCTTTTCTGAGAAACACACACACGTATCCGTATTCCCGGCTATCCATGAGATCCGGGCACACAAGCATGCGCTGCCTAAGTTAAGAGTGCATCATATGTTCAGATTCAGCTTTCTTCTGTGAATTCATCTGTCTCCCACTATCAGTTATCTGCATTGCATATTGTATAATAGGGCAGTTCATGCATTATAGATCCTTATTGATCAGCCATGATTTGAAGAAGTGATAATTGGGCTTGGCCTAGAGTTAAGCAGAAGTCAAGTCAAGGACAGGGCTGGCAAGTATTCAGGCTCAGGCACCACAGTGCTGAAATCTGCATTTATTCTAATCTCTCCAGATACGATTTCTGCAATGCGGCCAGTGGCTAAGGCTGACCTTAAATCCAAAGAATCCTTGGCTGTTGGTCTGTTTCCAAAGGCTTAATCCCTTTTTGTCTTGAGTTTCTTTTGTTCCTCCTTATGCCTCCTCAGAATTCAATGATATTTCTGCTGCTGTTTTATTTTTTCTGAAGCAGTCCTTCACATAAATTATGGATTATTGGTATTTTTGCACTTGCTTTTTGAAGTATTAATTTTGCTTAATGCTATCTCTGCAGCACTCTGTTTCAGCTGACATGCAAGCATACTTTGAATTGCATCAGTGCTGCTTTGTCGGTCCAGAGGCAGTATCCCAACGTGATACCAGGCACTCCTCCAAAGAGTCTGAGCTGAACACACAGCCTCCGCTTTCCCTCCTGTCTCCCTGTGGTTAAAAAATGGAAACTGAGCACAGAAATCTTCCTAAGCACCATCACTCCACAGATCAACAGTTTAGGGAGTGTGATGCATTAATAAGCATTACAAATACTACAATTGAAACAAAAAGGGGAAATTAAGAAACAAGCTGTGCTGCTCAAAGTATCCATCTGTGATCTTGGTAGGTAACCTGGCAATGCTTATTTTATTTTAATAGGTAGAACCTTTAATAGCTGGAATCAGCTGTCTCTTGCTCTGCAGGCAAGACATCTTATCCATTCTGCTTGCTTCCTTCAAAACCTCTGTGTGTCAATGCAGGTGCCCCACATGAACTCTGAAGGAAGCAGCAACCTTCTGCAGGCTGCTGTGAGCAAGACAGGGGAGTTCATGACCTCATTCTCAGTGCCTGGCCCTCTAGCATCTGCGTTCAGCAATGCCAGATTAAAAGTCTTTGGGAGACCCTGGAGCTCAGACTCTGCAAGTGGATAGTGCTTGCATGGCCTGATTGCATATAGAGTTATAAAAGACATTTGGATCTCTAGAATTGTAGTAGCTTCAAATTCAAGAAGGTCTACAAAATACATATGAGTTAGAATTTTTCTGATGTTTTTAAAGTAAATTAATTTCAGGGACAAGCTGCCCAGTGACATGCTCTTCAAGGTAAAAAATAAACCCCAAAACCAAACCCCAAACTTCTTAAGATTTCCTTTTGTCATGACAGTGTATTTTTCTCTCTGAGTTATTTCTTGGAGACAGCTGAGTCATTTCTTGCTGAAAAGCTCTCCAAAATTTTCAGCCAATGGCACGGAACATTTTGACGCAACGGTTTATGAGAAGCTGAAGTGAAGTTGTTTCAATGGGGAGTGGCAGGCAGCTGAACAGTATGGAAAGCTGTGAGCCCAGACTTCAACACACACGTATGAAAACGCAACCTTCATGTTGGATCACCCTAACAACAGAACATGAAAGACTTTCATTCTGTTAAAGGAATGCAAAATATTTTAAAGGAATTCAATCGTTTTTCGCTAATAGTAATTGCCTTCCTGTGGGTAAGCAAGGCCAGCAGAACAATTTGCATCCATTATGGAAATCTGACCTTTCCTGTGCATCTGAGCAAGGAAACAGTTCTTTGATTTCATCTGTAGCATAAATTTGGTATCTGCCTTAGCGCTGTGGCTGGAAGCTTCTCTCTTCGTAACAGGCAACTGTTTTGCCCTAAGTTGAGACTGCCAGTAAGATTCTGTATTACAAAGGTTGTGTAAATTGAATTACACTAACACCATCTTTGGATTCAGGGCTATACCATTTGCATAACAAGCGGTCTTACACACAGTGTGCATACTGTACACTCACCAATTAGGCTTGCTTTTCAATCCTCTTGGTCGCTGGTAAAAAGAGGGAAGGTTTTTTCTTTGGTGGTGGTGTTGCAAAGAAAAGCTGCTAATGAAGGAATGATGAATGGTGTGATTGTGTTGCTGTTTGTATAGTTTCACCTTCATTTGCATCAGTACCAGGCACAGATCCCAAGACTCATTTTTCAGTTTTCAGTGCTCCTCTTCTTTGGCCCCTGCCTGCACTAGAACCAACCAAACAAGCACATTTGTATTTGCCTCCTAGAATTCTGAACAGGAATATTTCCCTTCTTCCATTGCTGGGGCCTACACGTGGTGGAGTGTGTATCTCTCCCCAAGCACATCTCCTGTCTTCTGTTGCAGGCTTGTTTGGAAATCGGACACCAGCTGGAGGATAGACAAAGTGTACTGGGAACCATCACTATTCCTTCCCTCAGGAGCACCTAACACTTCATCTCTAAGTATGTATCCCTTTCCTGCTCCAAGGAATGGGTCTCTCATTTACTGTCCTTTTTCCAGCACTTCCCACACTGTTTGACACTGTAAAAATAACTCTCCAAACTAGAGGAAGCAGGGAGTGTCAGGTTGCTTACGTAGCACACCCCAAAATGATCCAAACCAAAAGTCTGTGAGTTTGCTCAGCAGAGCAACCCGTGGAGCAATCCCTCTCTCCCCCAGCAGCAAATGAGTATACGCAGCCCACATTTAACAAGTGACTCTTCAGTTCTGGAGTTCTTTGGTTCTTCATATTTTTCCTGTAATTTTGAAAATGTATCAACTGCCAAAAAATAATTATTTTGTTTTTAAAGAAGAAAAAAAAAGAAAAAGAAAGAATGTGTCCCTTTGTTTTCTATATCTGTTCAGGGAACAAGCTTCAGTTGATTGAATGCCAGGGAGAGGATAATGCAATCTCCCATTAGGCTTGTTTGCATCTTTTTCCAGGATGACAGTTTAAGTCTGCTGGCTACAGATGGCCTTTGACAACTGACAACACTTGCTGTTATGCCAGTGTATGACTTCATCCGTGTGACACTGCATGTGACTGCAGCTTTCTTCCTCTCTTGCTTGCAGAAACTGGTCTCCATTTCTGTAGCACCAGAATAACACAGGCTTCCCCTGCATAAAAGAACCAGAAGCCTAAAGCTGCACTGCTGCTTACGCGAGGAGACACTAGGAGCTGGAAAGAGCAGCATTGATGGAATCTGTTTGTGTGGGGTTTTAACCACCAAGCCTGAAGTTAACCTGCCCAAATTCAGTAATGCATCTTTACAGTTTCAATACTCCTCCAAACAAACAGTTTCCAATTCTGGTAAGGTACACCTGGCTGAGTAAGAGTTTCTGTACTATCTATGCTCCGAGCACCGAGACTGCTTCCTAAGTAAGGAAGCACCAGGCTCTGCAGAGCTGTCTTATTCTAGTGCAAAGCCTGTGGACCTGTGCTGGAATTTGCAGCAGCAGTTTTTGCCTCCTCTGAGTCTTGGCAACCTCAGGGAATGCTACAACTTGAATGAATGAAATCATCCATCATCTAGCAGTGACTGGAGTAGGTTGAACTCATTCCCATTCTGTCTTTTGCTTCAGAAGCAGGAAGAAAGTGCTGTTTATCTTCTAGACTTTTCTTTTTCCATCCTTTGAGCAGGGCTGAGTTTGCTGTATAGTTAGAAGCTATGACCCTTTCCTAATTTTAAGAAAG
Source organism: Zapornia atra (assembly GCA_013400835.1). Taxonomy (NCBI): domain Eukaryota; kingdom Metazoa; phylum Chordata; class Aves; order Gruiformes; family Rallidae; genus Zapornia; species Zapornia atra. The sequence goes on along the minus strand of VZTU01003675.1, from coordinate 118,470 downwards.
GTAGCTGTTTGATCTAAACATAATCCTAGGGCCTATTCCAGAACAGCTGACTTAATAGTCACTTAAAAGGAAGGGGGGGGGGGNGGGGGGGGGGGGATGCTTTTATCTCTCCCTCGACATTCTTTTTCTGCTAATTCTTGACAAAGAGAGAGCTGAGGTACACATGCAGCTGTATGGCTCATAGGCAGTGCATCCACGTGCCGACAGTCATCCATCAGAGGATGAGGTTTAGCAAATATCTGCCCTCATAACAGCAGGTAGCCAAAATGGTAAAGGCTGTACAGGAACAAACCAGAACACAGCGGTGGTGTTAGCTGTCAGCACACAAATTGCAGCTTGCTCTAGGAGACAGGGAAATACTTTGAATGCCAGGCACAAGGCCTCTGAGTCTGGGAAACGTGCAGAAGGGACCACGAGCTTTCTCTGTTGTGTCTTGGAAGAGAAGCTCTACCTGGTTGTGGCAGAAGAAAATAATTGGCTTGCCCAGCTGGAGCAAGGCTTGATCGGTAAAAATGAAGATAGTAGGAGTCATAATTTTCATCCTTTTTTGGTTTTAATGGAGCTACAGGAAGCTGCCTCTGAACTGTATGGTACCAGCATTTCAAAGTCTTTATTTTATTTTATATTAGTCATCCATTTTTAGCAAAATGATGTGTTTTTCAAAATTCAGGGAACAATGACGAGTATCTATGATAAGCTCTCTCTGTTTAAAGATCTGATTTCAAAGATGATCCTGTCTTCATCTTGGAGTCACACTCCTGTGAATGTGCCACTGTCACAAGTCTGTGGACCATGATAGGGAATAGGAAAATGAGTGTGTGCTTATCTGAAAATGTATTTCCTTTGAGCAGTAATGTCCTTAAGCCTGGGCCACTGTCAAAAAGAGTGGACAGCCTAGGAGAAGAATAAAAATGAAGATCCCAAGGTTTGTGTTTGATATTACTAAGGAGAGCCCTACCTCTGCAGGGCATGAGGAAATTCCATAACGATTTCACAAGACACTTTATTCAAATAAAATGGAACTATCAATTAGTGGAAGTTGTGGAAACAAAGCTTTCAGAGAAGTTGACTCTGGCTCCATGCTGTAAGCAGGCTGAATTAGCCTTTGTTGAATGAGCTGTGTAATAGGTCTGTGACTCTTACAAGATAACTTCTTCAAGTTAAATGTTATATTCCCCACATCCTGCTAAGAAAAAGTGGGACAGATGCGGCAGATTTATAACTTTGACACTTATCCCATCTGGTCATATGGCACTTTAAGAGATGACAAAATAGAGGGATGACAAACAATTTCTATCCCAGTTTCTTTAGTCACGTGGCGGGCGTGTTACATGAACAGAGTGACATCCAGTGTGTTGGAAGTGCTGAGTTATAGTTCCTGTACCGTCCTGAAATCCATCACCTCCTCTGTCAGGCAGAGTGTTTAATCCCTGCAAGCTGGCAGGCATGTGGCCAGCTAAATCTCACCTCTGTTGTGATGCTCAAACCACCCTCTTCACAGGTACCAATATGTTAATATTTTTATAGAGTGTCCTAATACAACTCTGCTTCCAGAAGATCTTGGATCAAAACCAGTGTTTGCTTCTTGCGCCCTTGACCCTTGTGACTGGATGAACCTGTCTGCTCTCTTGTTTTGAGACTTAAGAACATGTGAATTTTCCCCTTGTTTGGCCTCATCTTTATCTGGTGACTGTGAAGTTGAGCCCTTGGAAAGGACAGAGAAGAATAGCAGCTGCTTAGCTGTGAGAAATCACTTTGGCTGGCAGTTTGTGAAAGAACACAGTCTGTTGACTGGTAGTGATATAAATATTCAGGACTGGATTGACAGTATGCAGGACATAAGCCTGCTGGGAATAGCGACATAGAGACAGGACTCCTTTCCTTCTTTTGTCCTCTTTTGTGAAGGCGTGAAGGGTGTCCAGCAACAAGTTTCTTCCTTTCCCCAAGATAAGCCCTCAGAGGACAAATCAAACTGAGCGGCAAGGAGGTTTTCTTGGTGTTGTTTTCCACTTGGTTTCAACTTCTGCAAACAAAGCTAGAGCTGGTAAGTGAATACGGTTTAGAAAGCTTGCTGGACCCTCCCAGAAGTGCTGAGTCTCAAGACAGCTCGTGCTTCTCCCAGGCTGAAGAGGAGCTGTGTAAATGACAGACAGCACGTTGGTGTTGGCTACATTGGGCCGGTTATATTTTTGTAGTTCACCTCATTGCCTGTCAGTCTGAGGTTTGATGCTAAAGGTAATTAATTTCAGTGACAGTGAAGAAGCAGCTCTCAGGCACACTTAGGGGGCTGCATTTAAAAGCTAATTAATACGGTGACATCAGTGCTGAGGAATGTTATTTGCACTTAGATGTGGCCAAGAGACTAATGGTTCTGCTCAAAGACATAAGCTTTTTAAAGGAAAAGAGTTTAAATGTCTTTCTAGTATGCATGTTCCCAGAACTTTAAAAGAGATCGTTAGAGCTGGTTTTAACTTCTCTGCCCTTGGGTTAGATGAAACCAGTATGATTACTCAGAAGCAGTAATAACAATATTGAGTTGGGGGGAATAGTAAAGCTAAGCTAAGAAGTTGCAATTCAATTTATCACTAGACCAAAAACTGCATCAGGTCTGAGGTTTTCCTAATGATACAGTTCAGGACCTAGTTCTGTCTGTCTGTATTATGTAGTTGTATGTGTAGCAGAGCCATTTTGTCTGTGTAGTTGTATCTACATCCTTTACTTCCCTTTTTCTTTCTGGGCATTTTTGTGTACGCAGCAGGAGCGCACCTGAGATGAGCTCTGAAAGCTGTTAGGTAGTCTGCAGGCAAAAAGCATAGCTGGGCAAGTGCATGAGAAGAAAACTACCAGATTGTGAAAGGAAACCAAGACTGACTTTTTGCTTTGTTCTTATTGACACATGCTGTTTCTACTTCACATTCTCACATTGCTGAGAAACCCTGTCATCTGCAAACAAAACCAGCTCATGCACTATGGAGCTGAGTGTGTGCAGAATGTAAAGAGGGAGATAGATATCTGTACTCAAGCCTACTTGCTCATGTAGGCTCAACTCAAGCTTGCTATGTTATTTCCACACACACAAAAAGTTACTTGCTTTTTGGCACCAGAGTTACTTCCCTGAGAGGCAACCTTTCTGCAGTTCATATATTGGATGTCAGGAGGTTTTTCTGAAGACTTGACTCTCATCTTCTTAAGTGGTAAATAAAAAGCTAGTGATAAGTTATGAAATATGTTCCCAAGCTTCAGTCAATATTTTGTTAAAAGCACAGCACGTGGGATTCCTGCTGTGTTCTATAGTTTTTTAACCAGAATCACCTGGCTCAAGGTTACTATTTCTCCATACCCTTGAAAAGACAAGTAGTTCTAGTGGTAGATATAGTGAATTCTTGCAGAATATCTCTAGTTAATATTTTCCTGAGAATAGAATTTGATCCCATAGCACCTTTGACATTTCGTTTTCTGTCCATTTTGGTGTGTCCTGTCAGGACATCCTCTCAGGATGAAAAAAAGAGGCTTAGCTGTGGATTCTGTTCTGAGCTGTTCACCAGCATTTACCTAGTAAAGGCCAAGTCTCTCCTTGGATTTCTAGAAGTGTAGCCCTAACTGGGAAATGCTAAGACTGCAGGATTATGTCTGAAATAAAAATTTGGTCCCAGTGGTGAAATAACAGAACATTTTCTCAGCCAAAAAAGCTGCTTAGTCAGACAACCAGAGAGTAATGGACTGGCTGTGTTTGTATTGCTGCAGTGACACATTGTGAGGCTCAGGCCAAGAGGGCACAGCTGGCTCAGGATCCCTAATCGAAGATATTCACGGTAATGAAGCATTGTCAACAGTAAGCTGGTGGTAGGCAGATGGCAGTGCACAGGCTGCTGCGAGGGGTCTCCTCACACTCAAATTCCCCATTATATCTGCAGGGGTCTTCTGTCCTTAATAGGGAACTCGTAGCTGGGCTTAATGGGGTCTGACTAATAACTAAAAAGGAAAAAAAACATGAAGAATTAGCTCCTTTGTGATTTTTCCTTCCTTTCTTTCACCCATCCTTGACAGGCTGTAAATGGATTTTCTGTAGCTGCTACATTTCGCTGGGAAAACCAGCATGGTATCTTTTTAGATGATTGCTCATTATCTATAGGGTTTGTGCTCAGCTCTTGCACTGTAACCGTGTAAGACCAAGAGGTAAGAAGGAGACCTTTCAATTACCAAGAGAGAATTCCTACTGGGGTGTCTGTGGGGAAAAAAAATAGCCCCAAATGCTGTTCATCCCCAAGGAAATTACAAAACGTGGCTAGCTTCATTGCTTGGGACCTGCCAGGCTCTGGGCACTTAGTTTCCGTACCCATCATGGTTACCTGGCTCCTCTTTAAGCTTCTACAACTGTGCACCCTCAAACATACTGTGGAAACATCTTTGTGGAGAGAAGAGGCCACAAACCCTCACATTTTCTACATTGTTTTAACCCACCCTCTGCATTTTTAGAGGGCTTCAGATTACCAGACACTCATGATCTAGAGGATATATAACAAAGAGGTTTTTTGTTGATAAGGTTAAGAAATTATAGTTCCTCCTTCATGCTTAGCAAGTAGTTCCAAGTTCAAGGGAAACTGTGGAGTAGCTTCCCTGATATCCCACATTATCCACGCTATTTGCAGAGAGCTTGGTGTACACAGTGTCATGGTGTTTGTGGGAAGTGTTGGGTCAGTATTTCACTTTTGAAATCTTGAAAAACAGCAAGGAAGATTCATGACCTGAGACTACAGGTCTCTGTATAAAGGGGACAAAAAGAAACATTTTTATAATATCATAGAAATTTATAATATCATTAGAAAAAAATGCTGTCCCTATTGACAGTAACTCCTTACTTTGGTGAGGCTATAAAGCAGGAAAGGAAAACCCTTCTAATTCAGGCAAGCTCCTTTCTGATCTGAAGAACCTGAGCAAGATGTGGACTTTTCTTCAAAGTATATTGAGTCCCCAGACAGATGCAGCCATCAACTTCTTCCAGAAGCCCAGCGTGGGTATGGTGCTACACTGTGGTAAAAGAAGGAATGCAGAGATAATATTTAGCTGGGGATTCCTACCAGGGCACCTGTGGGAAAATAATTGCCCCAGTGCTGGTTTTAAAAATGCGCTTTGGCAGGTGAAAACCTGTTAAGGGCAATGGGGAATGGAAAAGAGAAACCTACTTTCACAGAAAGGTAAATGTATTGACAATTTAGGCTATGGGTTTTGGCAGTCAGTCAGAAATACTTGAGATAAATTTACATGGCGTGTTTCTCAGAGCTGAGTGATATCCTGATGTGTGTGAACCTTTTTTTTTTTAACAAAAAATAGAAAATTGTTAATAGTCTGTGATCAGCTTGTTGTCAGTTTGAAGCTCAATCCGAAGATTGTAAGGAGGTGATTAACTCTGAACATACAGCAAGTGAGAGAGAGTTTCCTCTGACCAAATCTTGAAGTGGCACGCCACTGATCATCTACTTGGACTCGCACAGATGTGTGAAGTCTTAAAAAGGAGCTATTATAGAAAGCTTATCTGTGGTTTGCCAGTGTTGCAAAGGTATTACATGGCTTGGTTGAGAAAGAAAAGTCATTTCAGCACTCTGCAGAGCATGACTTAGTATTTTCAGACCTGCAAAAAGCATCTTAGGACTGCTTCTTCCTTGGCTTATTTTTCCTCACAATGGGATTCTGATGCCTCTCTAGCCATCTTTGAATGGATTCAGGTGCTCGTGCTTGTGGTTTAAAGATTCATTGGTCAAGAACGTAAATATTGGAGGCCTACATAGAATGAGTCACATGTAAAACTCTATGTAGGATGGAGTCATCTTGCCTAATCGTGAAGACATGAGTATCTATGCATTGCACAGTGGCTTCAGATGCTTGTAAAATAACATCTATAAATACCTATTGCTTGGAACCCAGCATGCTTGCTTTGAGTAGGTAGGCCATGGTTGACAGAAAGCATCAAACAGCTTTGAGGTGTCATTCTTTCCTGTGTTCCTTCCCTTTCACACCAAGCTGTACCTATATCCATGGGGCAGTATTACTTTTCATTACTCTTGACTCTGAAATCTGGAGTCTTAAACAGTAAATTGATTTCCTTTAACTAGATAACACATGGAAGTAAATTTGTGTTTACAGAGGAAGGTAAGTTATAGAAGGTGTTTAGAGGAAACGTGCATAGAAAGATGGTAATAGCTAGAGGAAAAGAGGAAGATGATGTGGACCAAAGGGAGTGAAGGCAGAGAGTGTTGAAGTGAGGTCAGAAGTTGCTTTTAGAAAGTTTTCTTTTTGAGGATTTGGATATATGAGTTTAAAAAATAATTTTACTCCTTTTTTGTGAAAGAAATAAACAGAAGGAAGGCAGGGGTATTTAGTAAGTCATGGCCAGGGATTGGCTTTTGTTCTTTCCCCAAATGAACCTATTTGGACCTTTTATTGTGGGAAGCATACATGGAACTCAGCAGTGATGTAGCAAAGAAGGCTTGAGCAGAGAAGGCTATTTCCTCAGCAAATGTAATGACTCAGAAGTGACAGCAGTGGAAATGTCACCCAGTGAGGATCAGTTACTCATCATCACGGTGTGACGGGACGAAATCGGTTCCCCGACACCATGTTCAGAGATCTGCTAGTGACAGCTCAAACAGAGAAAGCTCCACTGTGACTGTCAAAGGGAAGAAGGGTTTGTGAGGTAATACGTGCTATAGCTGACTGAAAGATGACAACATATTCCAGTTTGGGGTATTTCTTTTCAGAGTTGCTGTGTGATGTCTACCCAATAATAGCAGAGAAATGAAGAAACTGTTTCAGTCTCGTTCTTCTGCACTTTGCTGTGTTTGCATTTACAGTTCATGACTCTGCTTTTCCGCAAGAAACAAGCGTATTAACATGGGCAAGCATGAAAACAGAGACAAATCCAGAAGGCACTTACATTCAGTTGGCCTAAATTACACTGTCTAATTAGCATAATGAGGTTTGTAGCTGAGAATCTGGCCAAAATAAGTACAGCATGGAGCACAATTGCAATTTACCTTTGATTAACAGAAAATTAGGAACACTTGTAATTGCTAGCATATCTAATAAATACCTGAAATGGACTCACTCATTCATTTCTATTGGAACTCCATCTGTAAGAAGCAACGGCAGATCTTCTGACTCAGATGTGTCAAATGGCTGTGATAGCTTTTGTTCAGCCATGAAATGAGACATTTGAACATGGTAGATCACCCAGCATTTTGATAACATGAAATAATGAAGTGGTAAAATGCTCTTAGTACCCCACTAATTGGTTATAATGGAAGTAAATTACCTTGCTTGATGGACGACAGAAGAGGGATTTGATTTGTTGGGGAAGCTATTGACATGTTTATTGTATGGTACAGACAAGAGAGTTTTTGTCAAAAATTTTGAAAAAACAAATGCTTATCGACATCCTTACTAGTGTAGCCTTGGTGCTGTGTAAGAAGGTTTGAACTTGAAAACCACATTTCCAGCACTGATACACTTCTGCAGCTTGGATAACTACGAAACTAAGCATGTGTCATAGAATCATAGAATGGTCTGGGTTGGAAGGGACCCCAAGGATCAGAGAGCTCCAACCCCCCTGCCACAGGCAGGGCCACCAACCTCCAGGCCTGGATCTACACAAGGTTGCCCAGGGCCCCATCCAACCTGGCCTTGAACACTTCCAGGGACGGGGCATCCACTACTTCTCTGGGCAGCCTGTTCCAGCCCCTCACCACTCTTTCTGTAAAAAACTTCCCCCTAATATCTAATCTAAACCTTCCCTCCTTTAGCTTTAGTCCATTCCCCCTAGTCCTGCCATTATCTACCCTTTTAAAAAGTTTAATCCCCTCCTGCTTATAAGTTCCCTTCAGGTACTGGAAGGCTGCAATGAGGTCCCCCCGCAGCCTTCTCTTCTCCAGGCTGACCCAGCCCAGCTCCCTCAGCCTCTCTTTGTAGGGCAGGTGCTCCAGCCCTCTCATCATCCTCGTGGCTCCTCTGAACCCTCTCCAACAGTTCCTAATCTTTCTTGTAGTGGGGCCCCCAGATCTGGACACAGGACTCCAGATGGGGCCTCACAAGGGCAGAGTAGAGAGGGACAATCACCTCCCTGTCCCTGCTGGCCACCCCTACTCTAATGGAGCCCAGGATCCCATTGGCCTTGCGAGCTGCCAGAGCACACTGCTGGCTCACGTTAAGTTTCTCATCCACCACAATCCCCAAGTCTTTCTCAGCAGGGCTACTCTCAAGAAGCTCTTTTCCCAGTGTCACCTCTAACCTGTCCTATCTCAACATGGATGTTCAGTGCAGTGCCACAATGCTTGTTAAAAAAAACCCAAAAAACAAACTAAAAAAAACCCAGAGCAGTGTTATTCTTCCTGACTGCAATGTGTGAGTACAATCATTGCTAATGTAAGTGCTCCTTAATAAGAGCTCTGTGTCAGCTTCCGCCATGGGAGTTTAGAAGGAAGGAGAATATCCAGTGGGAACCTTTGGAGCACCAGGAGACTGCCTAAGGACTTACTGTGTAGGGAAATGATCTTATTGGAATGATATTTCCACTACCTAGTGAAAAGTTTTTCTCTTTTTCAATGAATATAGACAATTTATATTTCCAACAGGGAGTCCAGGTAGCAATTGCTTTGTAATTTTAGCCTAAGCAATCATTTTGTTATGGGGCAGGTTCAGGTATGTAGAGTAAACAAAGGAGATAATGAACAGTGCAAAAGATCTTGCAAGATGGAAGTTCCCAAAAGCCAGGCTTTTAACTTCATTTTCTAACAAGGAAAGGACAAAAATTATCTTGGTGGGGAGAAAGAAAGAAAAGGTTGGTTGATACAGCGTGGAAATGAACAGGAATGATTTTAGCCATGTCAATGGAAATACTTTTCTTTCAAACAGAAAATACTTGGCTTTAACTGTCAAGTTTGCCCAGTGGCTGCTCCCTTTGCGACTCACTTCCCATGGCAGTCCTTTCACTGGTCTTTTCTACAGTTGGACATTCCACATTTCTTCTTTTGGTCTAGAGATAAATACTATCTTACAGCTCAGGTGGTTGCTGTCCAGGTTAAAAGTGTGAAAGCAATAGTTGCTGTTAATTTTATTTGGTCAGAATTTAGGGAAATAATACCTGCTTAACTCACTGCTTGGTATTCTTTATGCTGGAAAAATGGTTTGAATTAAAGGATTATATCATGCAGCATCCATGACTGCTGTGATTTGAGTCGCCATTAAAGGTTTTTACCCATCCATTGTCTGTTCCTCTTTAACATAACAAATACTAAACAAGATCCCACTTGGAAAAGTCTGAAGTTGGGATGTCTTTCAACTATACTTAGGTGTTCTTGGATTTCTGGTATCATACTGGGGCGAATTCTGCAGTGCCTTGGGGCTGTACAGGAATAATGGGAGCAGGAGTTTCAGCAAGTTCTCAGGGTTAATTCCTGAAATTCAGGTCCTCTCTCTGGAATTAATCCTTTATGCACTGAAGTATTGCTGTTAAGCAACACAGGCTTAACTCCCTTGAGTAAAATTCACATGTACAGGCAAGGCTTGTTGATATTTTTGTCTTCTGTGTAAACACGAAGCAATGTAAATCAAACTGGGCTGTCAATAGTTGCAGTCACTGTTGTGATCTCACTGCTTCAACACTTCAACACAATTTAGGGGAAGGTAGAAAAGTAATAATAAAATTTATGGAAATATTTACCAGTGCAAAGGCCCAATGTTGATATCTTTGTAATGATGCAAATCACTGAAGCCTCATGTAAGTATCTGCTAGATGTGTGAGGCCTGGAAATAAATTGGTTTGCATTTACAAAGTCAGAGACAATATATACTTGGCATAAACTGTTTCATAAATATTTAATATAGATCACTGCCTGACAGCCTGGTTTATCCTGTGTGTATTGAAGACAGTTCCAGTGGGTTTGTACTCAGTGCTGTCATCATTTTGCCTGAAGTCTACAACGTTTATACCCATTAGTTACTTTACATCAATACTTTTCATGAACTCACAGATGTGACTTTTTTCAGCGCGGAGCCTTGGTCAGTCTAAATTCTTCAGAGAAGCAATTATAATTTAAACACATCAGAAATATATTTGTAAAAACCTTAGTGGCAAATACTCTTTATAACATATGTCTTGAGAAAGGACGTAGCACTTCCCATTAAAAAGAAATTCACATAGGTGTAAAAGCATTGGATTTATATATGTTGGGGGACAACACTTAAATTTTCCAGATCAGCTTATCTGTGTAATCATGCAACATAAATTTAGAAAAAGGGAGATTTATTTTATTTTTAACTAACTGCATATGAAAAGAAATTGATTATATATAAAATCTGGTATCAGTGTTTATAATCCGGTTGGTTTCAGTTGGATTGCATGTGCTAACTCAGATTTGTACCACTTGACTATCACCAATTTAAGTCCAGTTGTGATCAAGCAAATTTCTGCTGAGGTTACAGTCATACCAACTCATTTCAGACCGTGTCAGCTGTTGACCTGATTTTTTCCATAATGGGATACTTAAAGGAGTAGATGGTGGTCTTTCTATGGATTCATGGGATCAATCTGTTCTGCCATTGGCCAAAAATTTGGGCCAAATGTTTCATGTCAGTTAAATACATCAGGATGAAGATATAAAGTGGGTATTTTACACTACTGAACAAGCATCACCAATACTGTAATTGAAGTGTGTTTGGTTGCCTAGGATTTCCTGTTTCAACACCTGTCTTACTGAAATCTTACCAAACACTGAGAAAACCTCCTGATTTGGGTGAGAACAGGGATTTTTATTTTTTCCTGAACCATTTAAGTGCAGGAGTTCAGAGCCACACATCCGGCCATGCAATTCGCATTTTCTAACCGTGCTCTATAGCGTAAAAGGCTTCCAAAGCATCTCTCTGCTCCAGGATGGAGTTCACTCTGCCTGCCTTGCTTTATTAAATGCGAGAAGCACACCAGCACCAGAAATGTCTGGCTGATGAGCTGATGCACTTTTTATCTACTTTGGAGCCTGACTGACATCTTTGAACACTGTTGTATCTAAACAGCTTGAATATGTGACCTCATTCCTTAAATACCATCACTTGAACAGCTCTTGTTGCTAAAATAAAAGCAGTGTTGATTCTCTGTTGTGAAAACTCCTACAGTTCCTCTGACAAGCGCAAACTAAACCACACCTTTTTACTATGATAAAAATGATTGCTTATTTGTAGCAATTACAGCGTACCTGCAGCAGCAATGACAGCCAAGGTATCACTTTTGGGAGTTAGCACATACACTTCGTGGTGACACGTGACTGGCATGGGAAGCTCTGGCACATGGAATAAGACTAGGAAACAAACCTCAAGGAAAATGATCCCAGAAAGGTAAAGTGGCTGAATAATTTTGTTTTCTTATACTGACAAGTAGTTCGTTAACCGAGGGAAGATTGGAGTTGAGCCAAAGTTTCCAGTAAGAGGAAAAGAGGCCAGTGTCAGCTTTCTGATTTTGTGCTGTCATTTAATTCTCAGAAATAAGCCTTCTGCAATGCGGGCCTGTGTCAGTACCCTGTTAAGTCTAACCGGGATTTTAAAAACACAAGCTGTGCCCTCCATTCAAATACAACCATGCGTTTCTCTGGAAACAGTGTTTGCAAGTTTTTCTCCCAAGAGGTGATATTTGGAAAAGTTGAACTATTACTGGGAAGCTGAAATATGGACTGGTTAAAAAGAAGCTTAGACTTTCTGTCTCTGAAAACGGTTTTTGTGAGAGGACTGATGTGTCAACTCCCTGAGAAGTAAATAGAAAAAACATATTTATTGACTATTGTTTAAATGGTCTTTTCAGTTTGAGCTTGGTGCTTAAAGTAGTATTTTGAAATGTGATTGTGACCACATATGTGCATACAATTGCTTTGCAGATGTGTTTATGACTGAGTTGCAGTCTCTGTGACCCGTTAGGTTTTGTTACTGTTGGCAGTATTGAGGCAAGTGCCATAAAGGCCAAAGGGGTCATTGGGCAGAAAGGATGTTCAGGGAACTACCGCACCTTTGACATAGTCTAGACCTCTCTCTCCCCAAAAGTTGACTATAAATTGTTTAAACTGTGTTTTATTTTCAGAAAATAACCTGATTTTCTTAAAGGAAAAACTTTTTTTTTTTTTTAAATAGAAATACTACTATTAGGTCCAGCCTAGCAAATGCTTTGCTGCTAAGTGTAGTTCTGGATACTAGATAGGGCAGGTTGTGACTGTGAAGAGGAAGAGACGTGAACAATGCTGTAGCATCAAGACCTGATAGTTGGTATACAAGCGAGAGTGAGAGTGCTCCACGGATGGGAGGGTCAAAAGAATTAGAAACTGGTGTTGTCCTTGGATTATGTGTTGCGTTCAGACATGATTTATTTATTGAAAGCTTTACTGCATCGAAATAAAGGTAGATGGTGTGGATTGATTTATACTAAAGACAACTTGCTATTTTTAATCTTTTCATCCAGTAATATGAATTGCCATCTGGATCAGTGTATGCTTGTTGCCTGTTTCTTAAAGCTTAGTATTATTTCCTAAGGGGAAGAGCATGACCAAGAGTGACAACTTTTAATTGGCATTTTAATTTAAAACAATCAGATATAGCATTTGGATAAAAATAAAGGATTTCCGCATAACTTCGGAGGCCCAACCTGCATTTTGGGGGAAAAAACGGGTAAAAAATCTTGAGTACAATCTCTGTAACTTTGGTGATCACAGTAGGTTGGGTGTTTCTGCAGGATGAGGGTAGTACATGCAGTCAAGCTTCCAGGTAGCTGGGCACATTTGTATACCTGCTGGTGAGAGAGATGGAGGACTTGGACAAGCGTGGCTGGCACTCGTAAGATGAGGGAATTGCTGCCTTGGAGAAGGCACTCGGGTCGAGATTCCACAAGGCTTTAAAGGTCAAGAGGAAGCACCTTGAGGCTAATATTGAATGTGGCTGGCAACCAGGGTAACTAAGTCACTAAGGGAGTTATGTGCTTACTCTGTCTGCTGCCAACAAAACTCCTGCCAACCTCTTTTTGTAGTAGATGAAGTCTATTAATTCTGCATGCATACACATCAGCAGAAAGGGTCTAACATTACACCGATCTAAATGGAACAAAACAGAGACATGAAGAAGGGCAGTCACATCCGAAAGAGGCAAGGAAGCATGCTGGCAGCATTCCCAAAAAGAAAGGAGAAACATTTCACTCCCATGAAGACACTCTGGTGGTGTGCTAGACCAGAGTTTCCTAGGGTTGAGGAAGAGCAGTGCGAGACGTTGTAAAAGAGACGCGGGAGTTAAGTTGTAGCTAGATAACATGGCCATTCTCTCTGTTCACATTGCATTCATTTGCAGACTTCTTAACACTGCATACAGAGAAGTCAGGTGCACAGACATGGCAGATGGAATAGCAGTAATGATTTTTAATTACATCTTTGTGATACTTGGGATATGAATGAATTTAAGCTTCCTGATGATTTTATTAGATCCATAAGTGAAAGCTTTACAGATTGAAGGAAAGAACTGAAAATAATGCTGTGAGGAGATCCATAATGAGTGATTTAATGAAGTAGTTAAATCCACTGTAGAACACAAACTGTTTTTAATTGGAAACATCGGACCATTTAATCTTTCTATCAAATGTTCAGAGGAAATCAAATACCCCGTTGTATAAAAAGCAGCTGGGACACGGGGAGAATGGCACTTATATCAGTGCTCTGTAAGAGGTCAATGACAATTTTAATTGATGCTATTTCAGTTCTTGTGCTATGGTGGTAACTAGAATAGAAGCATCTGAACTGCTTGTTCTTAGAAATATGTGGACTTTATTCAGGATAATCTGCAGCTTAAAGTACAAAGATTAGATGTAATCTGCAGATACAAGAAAAGAGATGCAGTTAAACAGGAAAAGAGATGCAGATTCATGGGTACATCCCATTCCATTAATTTCTGCAAAACACAGGCAGTGGCAACATTCACTTATTTTCAAAGACACTGTAAATAGCTGATAGTTAAGCCAGATATCATCAGAAATGCACGTCGCACAAAAACTAGTACGTGGTTCTAAAAAAGCCAAGATGCTAAACAACAATTGCTTTAAAGATTGCTTTTCTTGTTTTTTTTAGACTTTGCAGAGTCCTTTTATGGCTTGTTCTTGGTCAGCCTGAGATCACAGCATGGTCCTACTAAATCCATCTCTTGATTTCTTTGGTGTCAGTGTTGTATGCCATCCCAAATAGAAACTGTATTACTAAAGTAGAGGGAATATGGGCTTGTGTTTGAACAACAGCAGCATTCCCACTTTGGGTTTGCTTTTTACAAACATAGAGTGGAAGATTGCTGTAGGGTGTTAAGAAACAATAACGGGGGACAGAACATAGCTAATTTTGAATGTGGAGTATTTCTGAAGTTTATCTGTGATGAGACAAAAAAAAAAAGTCTAGCTTTTGGGCTTTGCTCTGGGCTGAAAGCTTGTATCTTGGAATAGAGAAGTATTCTTTAGCTTGTGGTATATGGGTATGTGATGAGTGGATGATCTTTTGACCTCTCTGGACTAAACACTGGGAAGACGGACATTGGGAGTCACATGGTCCCTTCAACTTCCATGCTTCTGGGATGTATGGTGAATTTGGTATCAGACTTTACCTTGGAGCATTGTTCTGCACAGAGGTATCTTCCAATACTAAACTTTCCATGTGGCCCAGGTTGCATTTAATTTCAAACCTTTTAGGCGTAACTGTAGCAAGTTCTCAGCCAACACTAATTCCCAACAGCACCTTGGTTTCAGTGAAGCAGCCTGAATCAGTAGAAACTGAGAGTCTAATCCAGTAACTCTCTGCATGAGAAGGTTGGATCTGATTGTAGTGAAATTCTCATAAATATATAACATGAACTTTCTAGAGCTAATCAGGTTAGTAAAAATGAATGATCACTTTTTTTGAGAAGCAAATACATGTTTCCATGATTTCCCACACTTCTGGAGGTACATTTTGAAAATAATGCAGTCTACCAATGCCATAAACATGTAAAGCTGCAACAGAGTGCTGTGGTATTCTTAGAATGAGGTTGTGCTCCTTACACTGCAGAGCTGTGTAGAAGAAAAGCTCCCTCTGGAGAAACGAGGGGGAGAGGATTTCTGCAGGGCTGCTGCAGGCTCAGGGAGTGATCCACGATCCACAGCTCTCAGACTGAGGCAGCAGACTTTCAGCTCTGTTCTTGTGGTACTTCAGTCCCTCAGGAGCACTAAGGATTATATTCATATAGTAACTATTTGTTAGGGCAACACCACCTTCTTTTTAAGTGTCCTTTTTTCCCCTGTGCTAGTTGTGGTTCACATTTCTTTCCCAAACTCCTGTCAGATGAGCTCACTTGTGTTTCTCACTTTGTCACATTGGTCTCTGGGTTTGAAGTGGCTATACTGGAGTCATACTTACTCCAGCTGAAGAAGTGATGAGTTAACTGCTTCTCCTGAAGCAACTATTCACTGCTGAGTTTGAATACTGGGGGGAAATAACAGAAGGTTGGTGAGGAGGATTCTAAACACGCTCAAGTGACTTGCAGCTGGGGTGTAGGAAAGCACTTATACTGGGCTAATTGTTGCTTGGCCTTGTGTGTTGGACAAGTGGAACATATGTGTGTACCTAACATAGACCTGTGATGGATTCCTGCCCTGAGGTGGGAACGATCAAAGTACAGTGGTAAGCTGTGCCTGTGTGAATCCTTGAAATGCAGGTGAAAATGGCAGGCCTGGTGATCCTCTGGCATGGCCCAAGCTCTGTGGTGCGTGTGTCCCTGCTTGTGTGCATCTGCCTGGGTGCTGCTTTGGGGATCCCCTGGTTGGTGAGGTAAGGGAAATAAATTTACTTTCTGCATTTCATTCTTAGTTTTATGGTGGTTCCTGTGTCCTGCCTGTGCTGGATCCCACATGTGGTGTTAATTGCAGGATCCAGGAACAAGGGGAGACCATGACAGTGACTCCCTGTAATCCAGTAGGACCCAGTAGTGAGCACTGGGCCCCCATGGCCACTTTCCCGGCTGCGCGGGCTCCACTGGCAGCACGATGTGAAATAGATGATAGGGCCATGCATATCCCCAGACAATTGAAATGGTTATGCCTGGATTGCCATGGAAAGTAGCTTCAGATTCTTCTTGCAAGTTAGTGGCAAGGTTGGGATGGTTATTAGTTACTGGTCTTAAAGCTCTCGGCTGTGACGTTGTTGCATTACGGGGTACAGTGAGAGAATTGGACAAGGAGGTCAGAGATTTACGATGCAAAGGTGATTGCACAAGAAGGAATCACTACTCCAGCAGAGAGGTGCCCAAGATACTGTGGAATAGTTGATGTTGCATATTGCTAATAAACTAGGTGGTTGGGGGAATAAGTGAGCGACTCTGTGGTGCTTAGGTGCTTAGGGGATAAACCATGCCAGTCCTTTTTGGCACCCAAGAGAGGGCATGAAGGGTTCAAGATAATGACAGATCTGATTGGAATGTGCTAGATCAAATTATTATTATTATTATTGTTATTGCTGTTTAGCTGTTAATTGGCAGGCTTCTGTGCTTGCCCATGTTGTATGTTAGAGTCTCATGCTCGTTAGTAGCTGCTTTGTGCTTTCACTGCTGTACTGCTAATCATCTTACAGCGCTGTGCCTGGGAACATTTTGATATCAGCAGTGGCTCGTGCATTGATTACAGGATTCAATCTGGACAGAGTAGCAGTAACAAGGAGCATCTAAATGCAGCTTTTGAGAGGAGCACCTGTCTCATTAAACCCCTTAATTATACAGGCAGTCACAAATGCAATTGGTAATGTAGGTGCCCTAGCAAATACCTTGAAGAAAATTGGGGCTGTAACTTCGGGGACCATCTGCGTGGGTGGTGAGTAAAGGAAAGCTGGCAAAACCGAGAGGAGTTGCATCACAGGTGATAAGAAAACAAATGTGGAATGCTTTGTACAAGCTTGCATCCCATGATCAGAAATAGGTGGGATTACAACATCAGAAATGTGTTACCAATGGCAAATGTTGGTGCCTACACAAAAAAGCTGACTGCCCTTGGCCCCACCACCAACTCTGCACCCACCTTCACCTGCACGCTGCCTTCAAGGCAAGGCAGCGCCTGGAAAATGCCACCACAGCAGGAATGAAAGTTTGGCAAGTCGCCCCACATAGCTGCCACTGTAGCCTCTTACAGTGAGGGGGACCGATGCCCCGGTGTTCCTTTAACTATCAAGGGCTGGCCTGGGCGTGTTTACATGTCTTAGCTCTGGTGGACACTGGAGCTGAGGTCACTGTATCACACAGAAATATTCATAATATAGAAGCCACATCACAGACTGTGGGCTGGGGGGAAATCTGACCCCTGCCCTCCGAGCTAAGCTTACCTTAACAATAGGAAATGCCAAGCTATTTTACACAACAGTATTAATTGTCCCCATTAAAGAATGTATCTCAGGTATTGATGTCTTGGCAGGACAATCAGTTGGAACTTTAAATGGTTGCCTCTGTGTCGGGACTTTGCAAGGAGGATTTGCTGTTTGATCTATAACCATCTTGCATGCGTACCTGAGGCAGGAGCGTGTTGTACTGCCCATGCCTGCCAAGGTGCCAACTGTAAAATAATATTGTATTCTGGGCGGAGAAGGAAATTACTCAAACCATTCAGGCACTTGAAGAAGTGGGAATTGTTAAGGAAACCATGACTGCTTTTAATAATCCTGTTTGGTCTGTCCGAAAACCAGACAGCGCTTGGAAAATGACTGCAGATCATAGAGAATAAAGTTGCCTGCACACAGCTTGCAGTTATGGAACCAGACAGCGTTACTTTTATAGGAAAAACAAGCAAAACTTTACAATCCTGGAAGAAGATGATACTCCTGTTTTCCTCCCTTATCATCACAGGTTGCCTTGTCATGCTTTGTAGTCCTGAACTATAAGCACATGTCTGGATACTTCTACGTGAGATCGACGTGTAAATACTTGGATCTGGTTGGCCTCTACTGTAACTAACGCCTCTGCCTTTTGTTTTGAGGGAGGATTTACAGCTGCAAGTCTTCTGATGATGTTTGTCATTGGTGTGCCAACCTGGTAGCTGTTGCAGATTTATACTATGCTAACAGCTTTGATGTTAATGTTCCTCATTGCTTTTTTTTTTCTGCGTAGGTAACTGCTGTATGCCAACAAATGTTACAAAATAGATTGGCAGGGGACTGTCTCCTCCTTTGACACCATAAACGCCGCTCCAATTCTGAAGGCACCTATTGCTTCAACACAACTGAATCAGCCAGCATAGAGGACAACATTCCACATCTCCAGGACTTAAGGTATCAAATGAAATGTCTGCTGACACTATGAGTAGGATACCCAATTCATTGCACTTTTATTCCTTTTTCTACACGTTTATTACGTGTCTCTGTAAATTACCCAGCCCTACACCCCACAAACCCAAACAGACACCCTCAGCTTTGCCAGCTCCAGCAGAAGAGCTCCTATTACATTACATTACATTACAGGGATGTAACATGGAGAAAATAACAAAAGATTAGTGAGGAAGATTCTAAACATGCTGAAGTGACTCAAGGGTGTAGGAAAACACATACATTGGACTAATTGTTGCTTGATCTTGCGTGTTGGACAAACAGAACATCCCTGGTTAGATAACATAGGCCTGTGATGGACTTCTCCTGGGTGCTGCTTTGGGGATCCCCTGGTTGGCGAGGTAAGGGAAATAAATTTACTTTCTGCATTTCATCCCTGGTTTTGTGGTGGTTCCTGTGTCCTGCCACAAATACCTGTGGATTTTTTAACCCAGCTCTAGTGCACTTTCTAGGTTTTAGGTGGAATCCTTCTAAAATGCTTTAATCATTAAATGTTTAATCATAGTATTAATAAAACCCTCATTATTATTATATATTCAAATGTCCTTTCAGCTTTTATTTGTGGGTGGGGCTTTTTTGCTTGAAAGTAATTTAAGGATGAATTCTAACTTTACTGGAAGTTTAAGTGGTATTCATAAAAGTAGCATCTCAAATTAGTTACTATTCATTACATGAACGCACGGTTGTTTCAGAATATTGTCTGAGTGAAGGTAACACCTTCCTATTTTAATGTCTTTATACAGTTAGGACAAGAATGGAAACTCAGGCTGTAAAATTAGTCTTCATCATACTAAAAACACTGTAATAAGTGCCTCTTTATTTATCTTGTACCAGATTTTAGACGTCTTGCCTTCAGATGCCAGTAGACAACTGCACTTTACTGTAGGAACACTTTCATGCACATGCCTGAGAGAAGAACTGGTCCTTAGAAGTCTACTTTGAATGACAAGGGAAAGGAGAGAACAATACAAGCTTAACCATTTAGCTAAACCAACAGAACCGAGTCAAACTATAAGTAGATTCAGTGCAGCAAGGTAACCTGAAATCAGATTTTTTGTAGGTTTTCCTGCCTCATCTCTTGGTCTGCTTGGAAGGAGGATTTTATGCCCTTTCCTTTCTTCTGTCATCACTTCAAATTACTGAACTGAACCAAACTATTAAAACATTCAGTGCAGCAAGGTAACCCGAAATTGCTTTTTTTTGGCGGTTTCTCTGCTTCATCTATTTTTGTGAGAAAGGGGAATTTCTTGCCCTTTTTTGTCTTTGGGTTTTGTTTTTTCTTTACAATTTCTGTATATTGGGCTCATGACCAGTTTAAGTCTTTCTCTCCTAACTGTCTCCTGTCTGGCCAGAGGCCACTCTTTCAGAAACTGAGGGATATAAACTACTCCTTTCTCTCTTCTCCAGCTGCTGCTGAGTGATGCTGCTTGGCTTGTCCTCCCACCTAGGCTGCAAAGCACCACCAGTTTGCCCCACTATTGGTCCGTTTCTGTGCACGGATTCCCACCTTTCTCCTTTGTCATTTCAGTCTCTTCCCCACATAACCCAAGCCCTAAACTCCTATCTTCCTGAGAGAAAGATGTCATTCAGACGCACACAGACAGGAGCAGCCAGCTGTTCTTCGTGCTGCCTGGATTAGATAGCCATTATTTTGGGAAGAGTGCCACACAGCATATGGCAGTGTCAGAGTTCCTGTGCAGCAGCACTGAGAACACAAATACCCAATGTTATCTCTTGCAGTAGTCCTGCAGGTTCCTTATCCAAGTATTGCTGAACCCCAAACCCGCCTATCTTGCCAAATGCCATGTGACGTTGCCCCAGGTGACATGGCTACAAACACTGCTCACACAAATCCCACACATCTCCCTGGTGCCAAGACTCAGCAAGGACTTAAACAGATCAGTCATGTGCTGACACGAAGCCTGACACGAAGCAGAATAAATGGAAAGGCAATTGTTCTGTATATTGTGCCATTAACTTCATGGGCATAATGATTCTTCCTGTCTGTGGAGCTGTGAAAAATCCAATTGGAAAAAGGAAACCCTGAGCCCATCCTGGCAGGAGGTATTTTGGGTATCTGTGTGCCATGCAGGGGTTGTGGGGCAGGGCTATGAGTTTGTTGTGTTCGCTCTGGGAACAGGAGATTGCGCAGGCTTTGCCTTAGAGGCTTAGAGCTGAAGAGAACTCAGGGAAGTGTGTGCAATTAGCTAGAATATAACACATAATGCCTGTGTATGATCTCTCTTCTATTCAAGTCTGCTTATGTACCTAAAATGAGTATTGTGGGATGCTATTCTGAGCTCACTGAAGATAATTTTTTCACTCTTTTTTTTTTTTCTTTAATGCATGTCTATATTTCCTTGCTTGCTTCTGGATCTGTCTTTAAAATCCAAGTGAATCCAAAACATCTGCAAGAGAAATCAACTAAGCCATTAACTGTAGGTAGCGAATTGATGGCTTTTTTTCCACTGACCTCTTTGGTTTGTTGTTACCGCTTTTTTCCAAAACACCCCCACACAACATGTATTACATCCACCTGTTACATTGTGTTTTGTGAGCTGTGTGTAGGAGGAATTGACTTCTTAACACGCTGGTACCTTGCATAACGCAGTGAGCCCTGGTACCTGACTGGGAAGCCTAAGCACTCTGCAGATGAACATGCACCTAATTAAAGCCACACAGCTGGTCCAGCCAGAGTCCTGTATTTTGCTTTTTTGTTTCACATTTTGCATATGCATTTATACATACATATACCACCCCCAATTATAAATGCATAAATACTTAGGCCAAAGGAATATCCATAATTTATACTGAAATTTCCAAGTAGAGAGGAAGACAAAATCCCTAACTCGGTGTGTTTAAAACTTACAACTTCATAGGAACACAACAAACATTTAAATATCATTCAGTTGCCACAAAATGATCTAAAATTGAACTAATGTATTGTATACTACATATTTATATGGGGGCACCTGATGTAATTGTTAAAGCAGTTCACATAGCACTTGCTATTTCTGAAAAATATGGGAGACAATATTCTGCACTATTTTTAGGAATAACATATTTATCTTTATTTGGTTGCTGTTAGAAGGATGCTGTGTGAAGAAATAAGAAATAACCAGTCCTGGGCTGGTTTGGTCTGAGGGAACTAAAGTTAATAGTTTGAAATTGTGCAGTTGCCAGGGCTGATCTTTCCATTTTGTGGGTCAGCAGCTGGAGGCCTAGTCCATTTTAGTATCCCTTTTTGTCTGCTCCCAGCTGTCTTTCCTCTTATCCCACAATGGGATACGTAAACGACACTTACAAGTTCAGCATCCTGGAGCAAGCATAGGAATGGATTTTTTTTTTGGGGGGGGAAAAAGTGCCAAAGATGAGGGCAGAGAGGCTGA
This sequence comes from Zapornia atra, assembly GCA_013400835.1. Classification (NCBI taxonomy): domain Eukaryota; kingdom Metazoa; phylum Chordata; class Aves; order Gruiformes; family Rallidae; genus Zapornia; species Zapornia atra. The sequence continues at coordinate 96,698 of VZTU01003675.1, read as the reverse complement.
GTCTACAGAGGTAATAACCACTTGGTGGAAAAGCCAGGATTGAAGTTTTGATTAAGTATTACATTTAATTAATACAAAATGCATATACATCTTGGTGTCTTACAACCTTTCTTTTTGTTATATTCTCAGGAGGAAAAAAAAAGGGATACTTTGCTTCAAAGAAAGAGTTCAGTGCAACTGTGGAACATCTGTACAAACTTCAAGCTGTAAGAAGGATTAAACCTGGTCAGATGAGCAGCAACGTGATGACACTGAAGATTTGGTGAGGGAGTTTGTGTATAAGTGGACTGAACTGAAGGATTCATCTGAGACAGGAAAAGAAGGGAAGCATGGTCCTTGCAGAGTGCTGAAAAGAGGTACACCTTACCCCCACTTAATGCATGAGCATGCCAAAGTACAAAGAATCTGCCAGCAAATGGTCTGTGATCAACAGCTATTGAGCAAAACAGACGAATTCTTAGGTTTAACTAATAGGAACAAGGAGGCTGTCTTATCAAAAGAATTTATTTAAAGTGGCAATCAATAGACCTGTTTTAAGTTCTTGCTTTTTTTAATAGGATGCCTACAAACCAGGTTTTCACTGTAAGAGATAGGATGTGCTGAAAGAATAAGCAAAACTGATGTGAATCTAGTGGCAGCCTGTAAGTCTGTAATACCTTATTGGTACTCTAGATCAGAGTCTAGGTAAAAGAAATTACTGCTGGTGGAGTGTCAGAAAGCTGCTCATCATGGCTCAGAGAGCCTGGCTTTGCAGCAGATTACACAGCTGAAGCTTGATGACTTTATTCTTTTCGCAGCAGTTGTTTGAAACTGATTGGTCAGGTGGTATTTTGGGAAGGAATAACAAAAGAAAGAAAAGACACTTTTAGGGAAATCGTTAGTGAACAGGGATTAGGTAAAAATAAAAATTGCAAGCAAAAAGAAATGGAGAGCAGAATAAACTTCTGGGGGTAGACGCTGCCTGCCAGGTTGTGATGTGCTCAGTTAGAGACATCTGTTCAGCACCACTAGAGCACAATGCAAAATTTACAAGAACTTTACTGAATAGTTTTAATTGGATAAATCTTAAAGGCTGCTAGTTCTAAATTCTGGTTTTATTTCCTAAAGCTTAAAGTAGGGAAGATTTGGATGAGAAACAAAGAACATACAGCAAGCTACTCCTAAAGCAAAACCCTTTTTTTTTTTTTTTAAAAAATTTTTCAATTTACCCAGATATTTCTGCCCAGGATATGGTCAAGTTATAGTTCTTTCCAGGCCCATACATTAAAACTCACACTGTTTAGCAACGTGATTCTACCTGATGGAATAAAACCAGTTAATCTTGGCTAATAGCCTGTGCTGAAGTAGTAATTTGAGCAGATGTTACATGGTATTCAAGTAGGTTTTACTGAAATATGTTAGTTTTTTACCAGTCACAGTGAGGAGAGTAGAAACTATATTTGCACTGAAAAAAAATGTGTTTGAAAATAGTTTAGACTAAGTAATACCTGCCAAACATCCTGAACTAGAAAGTCTGACAAACCTTGGTTTTCTTTGGGGAATAACATGGCCCTGTGTAACCTTTCTTTCATGACCTGTTTTTCCAAGATCTTTGCCTTTCACTTCTGCTCCTCTTCACAGGATATATCAGAGAGAATTCAGCCTACAAAAGTTATCTCCATTTTTTTCCTCTGTCCTTGCCAAAACTGTGGCTGCGCCTAGGTCTTCACTGCAGTTCCACTGGCATGACTCACCCAAAACACATCCCTATCTACAGCAGTCAGAAACTAGTTCCAAAACCAGTAAAACTAGCAAATTCAGGTTTCCTATAGCTTCAGGTCTTACACTGTTTGCATCTCTATCCTGGAATATCATCAGTAGCTCTCATATCTCTCTTCTCCTTTTTGGTTTTGCCATGTGGGCCAAAGACTGGCATGCTTGTAAAAAACTATGTGGTAGCTGATGGCTCCCAAACAGAATGGGTAACAACCAAGTTCTCCCAGCTCACTCTACATGAAGGAGAGACCATCAGCTCTTTGTAACTTTGCCAGCTGCTGATTTTTCCAAAACTATCAGGAATTTAATATCTTTGAATCTTCTGCCACTGCCGTAATTAACTGAGATTGTCCGAAGTGTTCAAAAGCTGGAGTAGGGAAAGATGAAGGAGATAAAGGGCTTCATTGTAGGACCAGCTTGATGGGATGCTGAGAAAGCAGGGTAGTCATGTTGAACGTTTTTTTAGCTGCCCTATCTTTGTCTGACCCAGATAAAAGGAAGAGCTCCCTAAACACTCGTGAGGAAGAAGCGGCACTCACAGTCTTGGTAGTGTCTCCCAGAGCTGCCATACCTTCTGTCTTTGGAAGTCAGACCTGCACTGTGACCCCAAAACACCACCATAACTCAAGTGAAGACTCCAGCTTCTGTGGACTCATAAAAGCAGTTACAAGGCACAAGTTACTAAGCAGCCACCAAAGTGCTAGAAGATGGTGAGCTGGTGTGAGGCATGTGCTGTGGCCTCCAGTGCAAACTTTGCCTGGGTAAGTTTCGTAGGCCCAGTAGTAATGGCATCAATCTTGTCTGCAGTAGTGGTTAAAATGGTGCTACTGCTACTTGCAATCTGCTTACTCCTGGGGCATACTTGGTAGCCAAGGGAATAACCATGAATGTTGGCTACCAGGCTGTTTCTTTCCCAAGTGGGTAAATATTAATGCTGAAAAAGAGTGAAAATGTATTTCTAATTTAAATGATATGCACTTTTCCTTTTGAAAAGCAAACCTATTTAAATTCCAAATTAATATAACTTACGTAAACCCTAAGTTTTGCAAAAAGCTATTACAGTAACGTAGATAAAATCCTGGGATTTCAGATAATTTTTGATGTTGGACTTTTGACTTGTAGTCACTGAGCCAGTGACATCATTAACTCGGTGGGTTCATTCAGCTAATTCAGCTCAGTCACTCGTACATTCAAAGTTAAGAACTATCAGAGGTTGAGCACCCCTGATTTAGAGAGGGGTTAAATATTCTGAGCTTGGAACATGCCATCCAAATGCTGTTCCTGCTCTAAAACTACACCTGTAACTTACAAAACTGTTCTGTGCTCTAATTTGGGATGTAATGAGTAGATGCTCCTTTCTACACTCCCTGGGAATTGAATGTCACAAAAATATCAGTCCAAATTACCCAAAAGGTACTGGGCATCAGTGGACTTTCTTCCCTCTGCCGATCTCTCCTGCACTGAGGGAACAAACATTCCTCATTTGTTACTTTTAATTACCCTGTGTGGGATCTTCACATAAAACAGAGAAGAACTGTAACAAAACCTTTTTTTTTTTTTTTTTTTTAAGAAAAAGGCTAAGTATTATGGCTGAAAAGTTTGAATTTATACATGTCCATGGGTACAGATCTAAACTTGATAGTGATTTTAAGCATTCATGTTTAAATAGAAAGTAGGAGGGGAGAACATGAATTAGTACTTAACGATGCTACCTGGATCAGTTTGCAAGAAGCATTAATAGAGACTGGATTTTTTTGTGTCCAGGTCCAATGAAAGTGGTGGTCCCTATGGTCCTATGGCCAAACTGGTAAGTGAATAATTCAGTTGTATTTCTTAAAAGTGCGAGGGGCTGAAGAGTAACAATATTAAACCTGAAGTGGGGAGCTACCTGTATTCTGGGTAATCTGAAAAATTTTCACCACTCAGGTTCCTTAGAAAATTTCAGAAATGCTCAGAGAGTCTCAGAATCTTTACGTTCCTGTATGTTTCCATTTTCTGCAGTGACCTGGTGAGTTCAGAAAGCAGTATTAACAGTGCTATATTGTGTATCACTCTCCCACATTCCCATGGTTCTGTTTTCCTGATACACTGTTGTTAAGGTGTGAGTGGAAACATTTGATTCAGGTTTATTAATAATATATTGCATCATTGTAATAATGAAAGGTAAGTGTTTGATCTTTATTGGCACTCAAGGACTTTTCTGATTGACTGCACACTCCCTCAGTGTCCAGCCCTCATTCCCCTGCCCAGGCAGAGAGGAAAGGACTTCAAGGACAATATTTATTTTAAATCCACACTCTCTGCTCGTTGGGAACTTGTTATCCTTACAGGCAAAGCAGCCTTTGCTGGGATCACTGTTTAGATAGGAAGCTATCTGGGAACATGGAAGCGCTACAGGAAATGTTTGAGGGTGTTGCGCAGAAGCCACGTGCCTCTGGAGCATAAACTTCATCTTTGACTGTGGAAGGAGCCCACTGCTTAGCGTCCCATGTGTCAATAAATTGTAAAATTGGTCTCTTAACTGTGTATTGTCTTTTAAGAGCTATTAATGGGTCTTTGCAAGGAGAACAGTCAGACCAAAATCTGATTAATGGTGGATTCCTGTGCAGTTCCAATGAGGTGAATTCCTCATGCCAGTCTCATTTGCTCTTTGATTCACTTCAAATGCTGGTGTATTTTAATGGTGAGCAAATACATTCCTGTTCACTGTTGTGACAGTATTTTAAACGCTATGTGTCAGCTTTGGTTCCCTTGAATGAAAGCTCAAACAGCCCAAGTTATGGCCTAGGAAGAAATTACCTGGATGTGGGAACTTAAAGCTACAGCTAATGGCAGCTTTTCACCCGTGGCAGTTGGTGTGATGTAGAACTGTCCTTAAATCTCTCCTGTTCATGCAGATAGACTGGCTTGGCACCTGGCTGGCTGGCTGAGGGAAGTTTTAAAGAATGTTTTGTGACAGATTTGAATCAGAATGCTGTATATTGACATGGTTATTAGGACGTTTACAGTAGAAATGGGTGGTTTCAATTTATCAAGGTGACAAACAATTAGAAATATTGTCTTCATTTAAGTCAGCCCATGAGATGTTGTTCCAGGCTAGGAAGTGCCCCAACCACTAAAGAACATAACAGGCTTAAAAAGCTACTGTCACAAAAATGTTAACTATTACAGAGGACCAGGCTGAAAGGCAGGCCCCACAGAAGAATCTGCTAGAGCTGAACCTGACTCAGTTACCATCCAGAGATGGCAATCGCTCCATACCATTGCTTTAAGGCTTTCCCTCTCTATATGCTGCATTTGTGTTAATAAACTAAGCAGAGATTTTGTCACAATATCCCACTACTTATCTTGAAAAGATATACAGAAGATGTTCAAATGAAGACAAACCGCTAGGTAAAAATGCTTGATGCCCAAGCCACTGCAGCACAGGCATAATCTGAAAATGGCAGTTTTCTCCTTCCACAGATAAAGACAAGATGCCTGAAACCCAGAGGATGGCACTTTGAGCTTAAAAGGAGGGACAGAAATCCAACCATCCTTGCAATTTTAACTTCATCTTCTTAAACTTGCTCAGGGATAGGTTTAGTAGAGGACTCAATGATCTCCAAGGTCTTTTCCAACCCTGTGATACTGCCGAGACCAAACAGTTTTGTTTCTGTCTGACCCCGCTGTGAAGTGATAATACTGCATTTGTCCCATCATGATTATTTTTCTAGTCTACGATATGCTGTGATATCATCTCACTTCTCTAAGGTCAAGCAGAAGGGCACAGCAGACAGAAAAAAACCCCACCCAGCACCCAGCCATTGTCAGCAGTGCTCTGGAAATTCAGAAACACACCAACTGCCGTTCCTTTTCCATGTGCTGAAACACTTCTCTTCCGCAGTTCACTGCATGAAAGCATCCCATGAAAACTTAAGTTTGTAAATTAACTTGCTTAAATTTAATTAGCTGCAAAGTACTCCTACTTGTTGACAATCCATGTAAGAATTGGAAAATGTTTAAATTTTGTTTCTAAAGAGCTAAAAGAAAGAGTGTTTTGCAGTATATTTTCAGCACCGCACTGGAGAGCTGGATTTTCCCCTTGCATGTTAATTTGACTTGCTCAGGCTATCTGGAACTCCCTTCCTGTTTCCCTCCAAGACTTTTACTCACTTCCTTTCTCTAAATAGAAACCCCTTTCATTTCTTTTCAACCGATGATGGATTCTCTTTCAAGCATTCTGATAAAGTCAGACAAATTATATCTAGATTTTTCCTACTTGCAGATGACCATAAATCACTGCAGTTAGTGATGGTAAAATTAGTTTCAGTGGTTTCTCTGTGTCTGTACTCAGAATTCTACAAATTTTTAAAAGTACCTTGTTGCCACAGGGTATGTTTTAATGGAATGTTAAAACTCTGTTTTCTTGTTTAAGCAAGTGATGTGAAAAATAGACTGGCTGATGAAATGATAAAGACTTTATTCAAAGTATTTTCAATTGCTATGCAGAAAGTGCAGATTTACAATATGAAAATATAAGTCTATTTACTTTCCTGGTAGGTAATAAATGAGTACAGGGAAAACCTTAATTTTCCTTTTAGGAAAATATTTCAGGCCCAGTCATCTACTGTCAAGGGGGTAAAATGCCACTGAAGATTACAGACCTCTATTCATTGATAAGGTCAATAAATCTGGCCTGGCTTTTTTTTTTTTTTCCCCTCAGATAAAAGCCATCACTGGATTGTTCATCAGTTCTTAATGCAATTTAGTTTATTAAGCTTCTTCGAAGAGTAAAAGTGTTCTGAGAATTTACATTATTCCAGAACTGAGTGCTCTCTTTCACCCATGCATACTCCAAATTGCCTAGCTGGTAGGAAAAGAGAGGAAGCATTGCTCAGATTTTCTTTGCACACATGTATGCTGCAGCAGCTGGTGTAAGACACTGGCCAGACACAGCAATCAGTAAGTAAAGAGAGTTGAAGGTATCAGCTTATATCTTAAGTTGTGAACCAAATTAATCTCCACAGCATCTCCACTGGGATAACAGTATTGCCTTCACTGTATTTATAAAAACACTTTTAACATTCCTTCCAGTAATTTCTGGTAGCAATAGGGAATATTGATATCTTTGTATGGTCTTTAAAAAAAGAAATCTCATCTGGAGCTTCTTGTGCCCAAGCCGAGACTTGGATTGGGTGCAGGGAAGGGCTGCTTGGAGGGCAAGGGAAGGGTGACAGCAGAGCTTGTCTAGCCTTAGCTTAAGAAAGCAAAGGCTGGACAAAGCATGTTCTTTTAAGCAGGTTGGAAATTAAAATTTGGAGAAAAGAGCGATTTAAGTTAAAGGGAAAAGTATGAAAAACACTTCTGTTGGCCTTGAGCAAATGAAGACTGGAAATTAGAAGCAGGCCTCTAGTTACTTATAGGACAAGATAGTTTAGAATAGTTTTCCCAAGAGAAACAGCAGCAACAACCTGTCTCACACTCAAATCTTTGGGGTCACAGAATGCCTGTGTTGTTCTGAGCCTAGAAAGGACTCAATGGTGGGGCCCTGAGAGCCCCTCTGTTGGTTTGTTGCCATCCTGTTCTGCGGAAAGTCTCTGCATGCTGGAGATCTAACCCCAGTTTCATGCTTCCCATGCACCTCTGCATACGTTGCACCACAGGAGTCATTAGGCGAGTTGTTATGCCTCAGGTTCTTGTGTCCCACTGAACTCGTGGTTTGTTTGCTGTGAACTAATCTCTTTATACAGGTGGATGTGGGGGAATAAATCATCACAGGTTAAAACTCCAGAATGATTGAATAGTATTAAATATAGAATTACATATATATATAAAAAATATAGAATTTTAAGTCCTTTTGGTCGTACTGTGGTAGCCACATGGGTGGAAATTGCATCCAAATATATGCCCTTTCAGCTAAATTAAGTATAACCCTGAGGGCTTTGGCCAACGTTCCATCTCCAAGCAAAAAGCATGATCCCACAGCAGGGGCTAGCACAGAGTTTGACACCGGTTTTTGCTCTGTGAACAAGCTGCCATTTTCCTGCACAAGCTGCTTAGTTCCAGTTTAAAGAGATGGCCCGATGCGCTCGGGTGCCCGACGCCAGCTAGGATGAGTGGTTAAACGAGTTTTACTCTTCTGAAAATGTCTCCTCTGGTCTCTCCACAGGCACAGCAAGCTGTTTTGCATCATGTTTTGGTGAAAACTTCCACCCTGCTCAGAGGAAGGCACAGACTGTCTCTACTCCCCACCCCACCCCACCCCAGGGCTGACCGTCCTGCTTGCGCCGGTGCCCCAGGAGTGGGATGGGGCCCGGGACGGAGCCTCACCCGCTCCCGCTTCCTCAGTGAGGGGCCACCCGGGATGCCACAGGACCCTTCGACCACAGCCAGGGTGAGAGAGACCGGGGCGGCGTCGGGCGGTGCCCTGCAGCCCCGCGGCGCGTAGCGGTGCGCTCCCCTCGCTCAGCAGCGGAAGCCTTCTGGCCGCCGCCTGGAAGAGAAGCGTCTCGCGGGGAGGCGGGAGCGGTGAATCCCGGGGCGCCTGTCACGGGGCTGCCCGAGCCCGGCCCACGGCAGGCCTCCCCGCTCCGTTCCCGCCAGCTGCATCCCCGCACCCC
>VZTU01003675.1:0-87156 GCA_013400835.1 Zapornia atra | reverse complement strand
GAAGATGGGCTCCCCTTCCCCCTTTTAAGGGTTGTGGTTTTTTATTAATTTCTTCTCTTTTCCGTCCTCCTCCCCTCTCTGTTACGCTCATAGCGGGAGGGGGCAAGCGCCGCCCCGGCCGCCGCCTCGNCGGCCGCGTCGCAGGCGGGGGGTGTGGGGGCCGCGGGAGCCCAAGCCTGAGGTAACGGCCGCTGCCGCCCGTCTGGGGCTGCGCCGCCCGCGCGGGTCTGGCCGGTTCTTCCCCCGACGCAGAGCACGCCAGCGGCGGAGCTGCAGCTTTCCCGTCCCGGGCGCGCTTCACCCGACGCAGCGGCCTAAGGGCGTGGGGGGCGCCGGGCAGCCCTGCGGCGGACAGCCGCCGCGGCCGTGGGAGCGCGGGGGAGGAGGAAAGCGGGAGATAATCGCACTCATTTGAAACAAACCACCTCGCTGGGAGGGGCGAGGAAGAGGAATTTAGGAGCAGCCTCCTTTCCTGAACCTGCCTCACGCAGGCAGGGAGCCAGGGAAAGGTGAGGGGGCGCGGGCGTCTCCGCGGGCCTGGCAAGCGCGCAGCCCTGGGTGGGAGACGCCGCTCCGGCTCCAGACAATGAGCCTTAAACCCCGGGAGGGAAGGTGAACTGGTGAAGTATGCGTGGAAGCACAAAAGGCATGCAGGCTGCCGGCTGCCCTAGGTGTGGCAGTACTGGGGAGGAAAAACATCATCATCCTCCCGCCCTGCGCGTGCCTCTTGGATGGCTGCAGCGAGCCATTGCTATCATCTGGGCCTTGGCTGAGGCGATCACCCCTTCGTCTTGGGGTGCTGCCGTAGTGGAGGGCGTGCCGCCCCCTGAACAATTGCCAGTGCTGCCAGACCCTTCGTGCGAGGTCTGATCCAGGAGCCGACCCTGCATGACTAATGTGTTGCATGCGGATTGCATTGCAGTTGTGCCTTGGCTCTGCTTTTGCTTAGCTCAAAATACAAGAGCTAACCTTGAGTTCATTAGAACAGTGCAAGTGAACGAATCAAAGGGCCTTACTATCATGATGGTGCATTCTTCATTGCTGTTGGTACACTGTATACGTCTTAAAGGTATAGGATTTCAGTAGCTTGATGTCATGGTATGAGTGAGCAGGCCATGGCACACTTAGGATTTAATAATGGAAAAAAGAAAAAGTATCTGGAACAATGACAGACCAAAAGGCCTGTTAAACCTGAATTCAATTTTGTTTGGGGGGGGTGGGTTTCACAATGCATTTTATTTGCATAGTGACAGGATTTCACGGTTAGTTATGCAGCTGTCTTTCATGAAGCCTACTCTTTTTGTTCTTCTCATAGCCCTCTGTGTAGCAAGACGCCAAGGAGATGCTTTTAAAATATTTTTTCCCCTGCTTTTTTGTATTTCCACCATTTGGAGGACAGATGATGACAGAAGCTTGCAACAGATTTAAGAGGAAGGATCCTATATGATAAGCAAACAGAAATTTTTCCTGGCTAGTTGTTTGGGGTTGTGGAAGGATTGAATAGGATTGACCAAGTTTTGCAGTGCTTTGAAAAGTAGGGACACAGGCATAATTTCCAGAGCTAATTTATGTTCTCCCTGACCCCTGAAGGATAAGGCAAGGAGCACAGTAACTCCTGAAATCTATCCTCTTTGTTTTAGAGTAGAGCAGACCTAACTGTGAGAATTGGGTAGTGTAGCTAAGGAGTGGTGTCACAGAGTTAGAAGACCTTTGGAAGGATCAGAAGTTATTCAGTGGTAGTTGATTTGGAGCTCTGAAGTGAGAACTAGGACTGCTGTCTCTGGGAGGCCTGGTTTCCAAAGACGAGGTGGTGTAACACATCGTGCTCACCTAATGATGGGTTGGGATGTTACAGGCTATGCTTTAGGAACTTGAAACTACTAGATGAGGGCAAATTATTTTGATAAAAGCATTGTCAAGTTAATTCATGAATGCTTTGGTCCTCACAGATGCCAGAGTACTTAGTTTCGAGTGTGTTAAACATACATTTAATCGTCAAGTATTTTCTAGTTTTGCATCTAGCAGTTTGCGTTACAACTGTCTCTGTTCAAAATACTTGGGTTGGGATAAGTTCACTTTCAGTTTTGCTGTGAAATTGTCAAAATTAGATTGATGCTTGCAACTCATGGCAGGGTGACCACGTGTCTAGGATGATGCCCTCCCTTCTGAAGGGTTGCAGTTTCATTTACTTTCAGTTGTCATATAAATTTAAGGTATAAGCAAAGGAATGCAGTTCATAATCTAGAAATTTATGAAGTACTCATTTCCTTCCTATTTAAAATCTAAGGCTTGGATTTAGAACAGGTTTGAAGCAAATAACTTTGAAATTCTACTTCCAAGAGAAAGAGAAAGTAGCATTGCCTGGAGTGAGTATGGGAAGAACAGCAGGGATTCTTTTATCTGCAACAATAGGCCATGGTGCTTGATTTTGTCAGTGTAACAATAGGGGAAATGTATAGGCTACATGATGGGCCATTAAAATGTAGTATTTTTATATCAGGAGGTGTTTTTAAAAAGGAAGTCTTACTATTAGTTACATACTTGGGGTATTTAGTATCATTGTTATAAGAGATTGTGACATAATTACATGTAGCAAGTCTCTGGCTGTCTGTCAGCAGCCTACCTTCTTAAGAGCCAATATAAATATTTGCTGGAGAAGAAAACAAGGAGGAGGACTGCAGTAAAACTTAGGCTGTCCTGGAGGCTTACTTCCTTTGCTACTTGCTGTTACGTGGTAGCAAAAATTACAGTTCTTCCTGAGAGATTACTGCTTAACTCTTTTGATTACCCACATTTACTTACGGTGCAAAGAAAAGTAAATAGAAAAGTAGTTCTACGTGGTAAAATAATGCACTTTTTTTTACCCCCTAGCTGCCCGAAGAGAGATTAACCACTAAACTATGATAAGAAGATAGATGCCACTTCCTATCTTTAAAGCCCTAGGTCCCAGCAGTGCATACTGCTGCCTGTGAAGGCAGCTTGTATGTCACTTGCTTGGAAGAGACTATTGGGACTTGAAGTTAAGCCACACACTTACAAGGAACCTGTGCAGTAAAGCCACCAGGCTGGGTGCAAATAAAGATGTCTCCTTGCATGTCAGGTGCCTGCAGCCTGGCCACGGTTCAATACCTATGCAAATCTTCTGAAGGGCCAGTTTATTAATTAGTCTTGTTTTTCAGTTTAGCTTTATTGGACTTGGTTTTACTTCTCAGTGCTGAGAAGAGGTTTTGTTAACAGTTTGCTTATGTGCAGACAGTGTCAGGGATGGTCAGCCAGGATGCCCCAAGCTGTACCAGGAGCGCTGTTCAGTGTGAGTTTGCCCTCATCAGGCTGATCCCAGCTGCCGAGGGAGGTGATCAGAGGGAGTGGTCTGTGCCTGCTTGGGCTCGCTCTGCAGAGAGTGCCTTTCTTCCTGCAGTGGGGATCTGTGGATCCTCTGATTTGCATTTAATACAAGTCCTAAAGCATCATACACATACATATACAACCATACATACATATACAACCATATATTGGGGTTTTTTTTCTGTATTGCAGAGCTTTCCAGTGAGCTGTTATGTATGCACAGACTCCTACACAGGAGTTGTGTGGATTTTAAGGACAGGATGCAGCATGACTCGGAAAAAATACAGCTGTCCTTGAATACTACCACTGGTGACTTTGATTTGCACTCTTCACTTGCTAAAATGTGTTCCATTGATCCTCAGTGTTTCTTTGAGGTGTGAGATCCTTTTTCCTCCCAAATGTAGGCAGTAAAGCTGTAAGGGAGGTGGTCACAACCTAGGCATATCAAAGGTAGAACCTGATTGATTTTTTCCTATTACACAGTTTCCATTACAGTGACATCTGACTGGTATAGTACAGCTGGTATCTTCATCTTTGTAGCTTGTGTTCCCATCTAGGTGAGTTCACAGAATTGTAGGGGTTGGAAGGGAGCTCCGGAGATTGAGTCCAACCCCCCTACCAAAGCAGGGTCCCTAGGACAGGTCGCACAGGTTGGTGTCCAGACAGGTCTTGAATATCTCCAGATAAGGGGACTCCACATTCCCCTGGGCAGCCTGTCCCAGGGCTCCCTCACTGGGAAGTTCTTCCCCATATTGGCGTGGAACTCCCTGTGCTCCAACTTGAAGCCATTGTCCCTTGTCCTGTCCCCACAGACACTGAGAAGAGGCTGGCCATTTCCCCCTGTGTCCCACACTTCAGATATTGATAACCATTGATCAGATCCCCTCTTAGTCTTCTCAAGGTTGAACAGCCCCATTTCACTCAGCCTTTCCTCATACGGGAGATGCTCCAGGCCTTTAATCATCTCCATAGCCTCCTCTGGACTCTCTCCAGGAGATCCCTGGCGTTTTTGTACCAGCGAGCCCAGAACTGGACACAATACTCCAGGTGCGGCCTGACCAGGGCAGAGTAGAGGGGGAGGATCACCTCCTTGGACCTGCTGGCCACGAGGGATGGTTCAACAAGGGATGGTTTTACGGAGCATATGTGTGATGTCCAGCACAGTGGGGCCTGCTTCTGTAATTCAGCTGGTATAAGAGTTTCTAAAGCCAAGCAGCTATTTCTTCTGGTAACCAGAAGTATGTGAAGAAGTAGACCTGCCAAGGTTGATACTATATTTACTTTGCATGTGTATCCTTTGACTTGCTTTCCAGGATAAAACCACACAGCTTCCACCTACCATATAATGATGTAGCCCTCGGGGAAGTTTTAAATTGCATTGGGAGTTTTCCCCTCAGAGTTGAAATCCTACAAACCACAAGTAATGAGACAGTGAAGAACTACTGTTTGTTTGCTTCTTTTCCTTTCCTCCCTATCTGTATTTAAAGAAGTTTGTAGCATGTCTACCAAATGACTGCTGTCTTATCCACCCTGTTGCATCACTGCTGGTGAGCACTGAACCTCTTATAGATAGCCACTCAAAACAGCATTCTTGTAAGTCTATAGGGACTAAACCAAGCCTTCCAGGCAGTGGTTTTTCTCCTGCTGACTGGTACAGATTTGCAAGGAAAGTGTCCTTTTGCAACAGAGGATGTGTTAGAGTCCAGTCAGTGGTTGGTGGAATATAAAGGCCTTTATGCCTGAGGTCAAGAGGCTCAAAGTGTGGCTCACAGGGAGAGAAGCAAGCTGCGGTCGTTGGCAGTTGGCATGGTGGAAAAATGATCTTAGAAGTAGATCTGTGACTGGAAAAAACGTGATTTTGAAGTGGCTTGCAGATGTAACTTGTATTATTTCGCTAATATGGGACGTGTTTTTCTAGTGTAGCTTTGTGGTTGGTGTATTTTGAGGATGTTGTTTTTGCTTTTCCTTGGGCTTCCTCCAGCGCCCAGGATGGTGAGGGTGAGGATTTTGGAGAGCACTCACTCTGGGGGCCTGGCTACTTAGCAGAAGGTATCTAGGTGCTGTTCTTCTAACTCCAGAAGTTCCCATACTGGTCAAATTCTGTAGCTGCTCTGCTGCTTGCCACCCAGTTCTGCGGGAGGTTGGTGGCTTTGCCCTTCAGTGTCCATGTTGCCCCACACAACTGTTGGGTGGCTCTCATCAGGTTAGTCCAGTCTTTGTGTGCCCAGAAGGTATTAGAACAACAAAGGGCAGTTAGTTTACAACTTGAGGCACATCTTGCTGTGCTCAAGTTAGGTTTCTTTGTTTGTTAATATTTTGAATGTAAGAAACCTTTTTTTTTTGAGCTGGTGTGTTACCATAGTAACTATGAAACTTGGATACAAAAATCAGCGAGGCATAGTTGAGACTGAAAAGTGGTCCTTTGGGGTCTACATATTTTGGTTTTTGCTGACTGGAAAACGTAAAGCAACACGTGGCTTGCACATAAATTGTCCTGAGATACTCAGAAGTGCTTATGCACCAAGTAGGAGGAAAATTGTGTAACCATCAAGCTGCATTAGAAGTGAAAGGGAGGGGAGAAAAGCTGTTATTACCAGGTAAAAACCAGTGAATTTTGAGACTTAAAATGAGCAGAACAATTGAGTATGTTTTCCCTTTTTTTAGTTATTTCCTGGTTGGTGATCTAAAATAGATATTACTCCTGTTTTGCTTTGAAAACACCGCACAATGTTTTCTACTTTGTAAGACAGTTTTTAGGGCAGTGGAGCTAGCACCGAGATCGTGGGCCTACAGCTGTATGCCAAGCATTTGGTGGATAGCTTTTTAAATTGGTATTTCCATCAATAAGAGCTATTGCAGTAGCAATAAAATAATGGCCTTATTAATATTCACAAAGCCTGAGAAAATCAAATTATCTCGGTAGAATGTTTTTATCTTTCAAGTGGAAATAATCAATCTGCTGCTATCTGTAGCTGTCAAAATAGGAAGATTTCAAGTTAGGGATGTTTCTCAAGTACTGCTCTTCCCTGAGGTTTTTAATGGCTTAGTCCCATTTATTGCTTTCTGCTGCATGAAGAAAGAATACTTGTTTAGGTTCCTCCCCCCCGCCCCGCTCATGTGCAAGTGTTGGTAATACCAGTTTAGCCCTCCCTGGTTTTGTTGGCAGGCTTGCCTTATGTCTTAGGAACACACTGTGAACTGGCAGCTTTTTAATGAACGGGGCAATCATGTCATCAACTTCATCAGCTAGGAAGAATATGCTAATTAAGATGTCTTTAAATAAGACACAAGACTGTGATAAATATAAACTTTTCTGTTGCCAATTACAAATGTTCTCGGTCTGTTAGATGCTGCTGGTTTAATGTCCAAATCCTACTGCTTATCCAGTCGTTACTGGTTTGTGACAGTTTCTCCTGAACTCTGCTATTCCCTCCTTTCTCACAGGAGATAAAATTCCTCCATGCCTGTCCTTCTGTCCTCTGTGTGTGATAAGGAGATGAATGCCAAGTAAAACAGATGAGAGAGCATGTGTGAGGCCTTCAAAAGCGGGTTGTAGCTGCAGAACTGAAAGGAAGGGGAGGAAGTAGAAAGACGTATATGGTGTAGCAGTGGAAGAACGGGTGCAGCTATCTTGGTCTTCAGACCAAGTATTCATGTCTTCAGCGTGAAATGCTGTTCAGAGGGCAAAGGGATGAATTTGCAGTGGTTTAAACCCCAGTTTTCTTTAAAAGATCACATTGTTAGATAAGCAAATCTGTTTTCCTATGCGTGTGAACTGTGCCAGAGACACAAAACCAAAGTGGATATCCACACCCTGCATCAACCAAGATCTGTTGCAACCCAGGAAGTGCAGTGCTGCTTGATACCAGGTCATCTCTTGATGAGGAGGACGTCAGGACAGCATGTGCGACCTTCTCAGTGCTTCATCCATTTTATTGAAAGAGATTCCTGTACAAATGCTGGTGCCATAATGAATCTTCTAATAAATGTCCATGTTCTTTTCCCCCCTTCTGAGATGAAGATACCTTACACATCAATTTGTTTTTGTTTTGCAGACTGTAAGCTCTTATATCAGAAGCTTGTCACACAAGGTAACGTGTTGGGAATAGATGCTAAAAGAAATCAGTAGCATCTTTTCCCCATTCTTTAAAGATTAATTTAGCTAATAAATATGTTCTTCTGCAGTGATAAAGTTCCTAATCTAAATACTACTTAATTTGGTTAATTGTGGGGAAAGCAGGGGAAAACTCCATCTGTACAAATCGGTGAAAGGGACTCTTATGATTGGTATAATCTCTAAAAATAAATTGGATAATGTCTGCATAATTATAGGCTTTGCATGGCTCTCTAGACCTCCTGCCTTTGAATAAGTTCTGGTGTAATTATTATATTTTTCTGCTTTGTGGCTCTGCCAGAACCCAAATTTCTGTTTGTTGCTTCAACGTATGGTTAAGGGGTCTGGGTCTGCAAGAAAAGTTATTAAGCTTTTAGAGGAATTATCTAGTAATTTTTTGGCAGCACATGTTGCCAAAGATTGTGTGTTTAGCTTTAAAGCTCTGTCTAGCTGGACACACGTGTCTGCAGTTGGCTAGATTGTTTCTTGCTGTTTCTTCCTTTTTAATTAAATATGGGGAAATAATTAAAATTGGTGACATATCTGAGATTTGTTTTAAATTAATTCTAAGCATTGTTACTAAATCTTACTTGTGATTTTAATAGTTGTGCTAGTGAAATGGGTGTTTCAGGGCGTCAGTGATGGGCTGTGAACTGTTGACCTGTGGCCACCTGATGCTAAAAATGGGGCATACTTACCCCCACCTGGTGCTGGCCAGTAACAAGGCAGAATTTGTGTGAGTGGTTCAGTTGATACACCTGGGGAGAAGGCACGGGTCTTCAGGGCACAGTTAATCTGCATGGCACTTGTTGGTGCCTGTTACTTGCTCGGCTGTGGGCTCAGTTTGTGCTCAGAAGCCAAGAGGTTTATCTTCGTTCTTCAGAGGATTTAACTTTCCTCACGGGGAGCCGCGGAGGGCTGCGGGTCTGTGATAGGTATGTGCAGCCTGCTTCTGAGAACTCCTTGGGTTGCTGTTATATTTGGCATGAGAATAATGAAAAGTTTCTCTGGAGTTCACCTATGTGACTTTTTTTTCCTTTGCTTGTTTACTTCTCATAACTAAATATGCCAGATAAAATTCTGACTCTGAGAGCAGGGTTGTATTGTTGAAGGTTTTTTATAGGAAGTGGTGTGTTAGAGCAGAGCCATCCTCTGATAAAATGTGGCTGGATCCTGTCTGTAGTGGTGTTGATCACAATGTTTGATCACAGGAGTGAGGTGAGGCTGGTGCTTGAGAGTCTGAAGTATTTAACTGCCTTTTAAAACACACCCTTGTAGTGTGGATCCTTCTTTTGGCAACCTGGGAACTAATTGTAATAGGGCCAGAAGGAACATCTCTTCTTTGTCCATCTGTTGTTGCTTTGGTTGGCAGTTGGGTGTTGCAGGGAATGGTACTGTCTGTCTTGCTTTTCACTCTAGCTGATCAAGCAGTGACAAGGTGTTCACCTTACCTCTGTCCTCATGTGCTTTATGGCGTCCACACTGCTGGGCAGCTTGCCTCAAGCTAATTTTTCCACAAGGGGAAAAGTTGCTGCAAGTTGGACCATGTAAACATGATACCGGACCGTCCCCGTGCTGAAACCAGTTTGGTGTTAGATTTCTGCTTAGACAATAAGAAAAGGCTTTTTGCTGGAGACTTGTGTTTCCATAAACAGACTATTTAAAGGGACAAGCATTGTTCAAAATGGCTGTCTTAAACTTTCTCATTTCATGTTCTTTATGAAATAAAGACATCTCCTTTGTACTAGTCTAGTGCAATGTGCTCTGCAAGCAGGATCCCACTTTGCAGTAATTTCCCTGAAGATCTGAGATGACCTACAGCTGCCTTTGTTGTTGGTAATCCCAACTCCTGTGTCCTTCCGTGGTCCTAGCTCTGATACCCTGGAGAAGTTAAAAATGGGATTCCTGTTTTCACTTACAACTTCAGCAGTCTCCATTTTCTGTGGTAGCTGTATACTTTCCTCAAAGATTTCCAAGCAGCTTCCTAAACTGGAAGCTCCTCTGTACAAACTTAAACCTCTAACTGAGGAGAACCTAATTACCTGCTGGAACTCTGCAGCTTGATCTAACTATGTGAAAAGATGCTATGAATAGTTATAAATAATAACAACTATTAATAATATATTGAATTCCTTAAATATTTGGTGAAATACCCTATTTAGAACAATTACATCAGAACAGGAGATGTTTTAAATGGAGTATCTGTGGGCAGCTGCTTTTCTCAGGAAATTCTTGTGAAGTTGTTTGCCTTTGTTTAAGCTGCAGTAGGAAAGTAGGCATCCAAGAGCTTGGCTCTCCTTGAAGTCATTTAATTTAACTTCTAAGTACCCAGGTATGTTGTCTTTGGTGCTTTATGCCAAGAGGTAAGTTTACTCATCATGACTTGACATCAACAACCACAGAGGGGGAAAAAACCCCAACACAGCAGTTCTTCCCTGTGGTCACGAAGCACGAGGGTGTTGCACTGGTCTGCAGAAGCCTCCTGAAGTCCTTGTAGCTCTTGAATCTGTAAGAGTAAAACTTGATGGTTGTGCTACATGTGTGTATTTTGCTTAGATAATGGTTTGAGATCAGAAGTGCTGCTTGGGCCGAGCTTCTCTGTGGACAAATTAACACTCAGGGCATAGAAGCAGCAGACAATTTCCCTTCCATACCATCCCTAGGGAGATTTCTGTAGTAGCATTATACTCCCCATGAGTAGTGTCACAGAGGCCATTCTTTTGGGTATTAATTTTGCCCTGTTTATGGTTAAATATTTGTGTTTATGAGAGGCCCTTCCAAATCGGAAGGGCTGTTGTGGCAGGCCTCAGAGATAAAAGCAGCCCCTCTCTAGCAGGCGTTTTGCTCCTTTTCTAAACATGCAGAGGTGAGGTTGATTCTTAAACTTTTATTTTTGCCAAGTCTGTGGGGTTTTGTTGGGTTTGGTTGTGAGGTTTTTTGTTGTTTTGTTTAGGAACAGTTTACATTCTCCAGCAAACTAATCCGGGAAATGTTTGGGGTTTTTTTAATACTTATTTTCTGAAGACTGAAACTGCAGCCTGGCAGCCTAATGTGAACTCCTGCTGAAGCTGCATGTGCATGGGGATGAAGCTTTCTCTGTGTTTATAGCAGAAAAGAAAATATTTACATTTTCTATTTGCTGTGCCAAACTTGTACATAAAAATGAGGAGGGTATCAAGGCAACAAACCTGCCTTAGCACAAACCTGCAGCTTGTGCTTGGAAGCAGTCACATGCGAGAGCAGGTGGAAGGGTACATCACCTACCAAAAATCCAGCCAGGAGGGATATAATGTGGTCTTGCTGAGTTTGTGTTTTCTGTGACTAGACTCAGAATCACTGCTTTCTGCTGGCAACTATTTATTTTATGGGGGGAGGTAATTTTTCCTATAAATTGCTTTCCTGGGAATTGTCAGTTTACTGCTTTTTTGGTTTTTAAACACTCTTCTCTCTCCAGAAATCTCTGCAGGTGTTTCTACACTTTTTTTCTTAGTTGTCTGGGAAATCTCACCCCACTTATTTCTCTGTTTTTTATCCAAAATGTTGATGATACTAAATTTCTTAAGTTTTATGAGGTATCATGTAGCAACACCAGGCAGTGGGCAAGCAACAGAAGTTAAAATGAGTGTTTAAAGTGACGTCTCCTCTTTGTGTTAAAAAATAAACCCCCTGACACCAGCACAACTGAAATGCATTTCTTGCAGGTGGAGCTGAGGTTCTAGCTGAAACCATAACACAACGTTCTGAAGTATGAAAGAAACTAGGGAGTTGTTTGTGGGTGGCTTTTTTTTTTTTTTAAATTTGGGGGAATATTTAATTTGCAGATAAAAAGGTAAAGTTAGCAGAATGTTTTTGATTAAAAATAGGAATGCAGTCAGAATGTATCACTTTGTAACTTTGTTCTTTAAATGCTTTTCCTTCCACATAAAGGAGGAAGGTTAATATACATGGGTATTAAAGAGACTAGTGAGGAAAACTGTGAGCTGGGCAACCAGCAGTCAGGTTTGGTGATGTGTGGGGGTGTATGGCTGAGGACAGGATTAGCATTTTACTAAATGCTGTAGGATCACCTGGCCAAGGTGGCCAGTCTGTAAAGTTCTCTTTAATAATGATGGGTTGGACTGCTCCTGTAACTACTACTGAGTAAAACCATTCAAGTCTTTCTCTTAACTGTAGTGCTGAAGGTAGATTACTGACCTGCCCCATTACGGATTTTTGGCAATTAAAGTTGAGAGTAAAGACTGTTTTCTCCTGGAGATGTGACTTTGTTCAGAGGTCTCCGTGTCTATATTTCATGAAACAAAATTTGTGTTGTGGTGGGAAGTTACTGAGCAGCTCATCTTGCTGAGTTGGCTTTTTTTGGTTACGATCGGTAAAAATGGAGTGTTGCTTCACTTAGATTTTCTGTCTGTCTTTGGGTGAAGTTCTGCTCAGGTGAAGGTCACTTTGTAGGTCAAGAAAGGAGTTTTGAATGTGCACCTTCACTTGAAAAGAACCTTGTTGATATATTGAGTGGTTGGGGTTTCTATCTACTTGATTCTCTTGTGCATTGCTACTTTATGTCAGTCACTTTGTTTCCGCTTTTGATAAGTAAATAGGAAACTTGCCCTCGGTGAGCTGAGTTCCTGGTGCTGCTTTTAGAATGAAGTTGTTCCACTAAACGTGGTACTTTATTCCAAACCTCAGGACTTGTCAGCCATCACCAGTGCTAGGGCTGGAGTGGTGGGTGGGCAGAGGCAGCTGGTCTGCTGGAGCTCACTGCAGGGTACGCTCCGTGTGCTGTGCTCTGAGCCTGGGCCCTGTTCTGTGCCAGGCCAGCCTGAGAGGTGCTGCATTTTTTTCTTCCTTTCCTCTTCCAAAGCTCCCCCAGAGTTCTGTCTCTGAAAGGTCTCTGCCTCCAACATTGGAGGTAGGGATTCTTTAGTGCAAATGTCATTGCTGGGAAAAACATTCTGGGATAACTGTCACACTTGAGTTACAGTCTGGAGAGAAGGATTGCTTCGGTTACCAATCATGCTCATGAAGGAGTTCTAGAGGTCCCATTCTATTCTCCCTGCTTGTCTGGAAGTGTTGTACAGGGGCCACAGCAGGAAAAAGTCCTTGTACCTGCTTCCGTTCAGCAGGAAAATTGCCATTCTGATGTGGGTGGAGGGAAAGTGGGTGGTTCTCCTTGGCTGGTTAGGAAATACTGCTTTTATGTAATTCCTTTTCACACTCCAGCTATGTGTGGAAAATGAAGTTTGGGTGTGGGCATAATATCCTTCCATTAAGAGAACCTGGGAATTCAGGAGCTGGCATAGCTACTGTGTTACCTGTGTTAAGTAAATGGAAGCCAACCCTGAGGAGGGCTTGCTGCCAGGTCTTAAGGGACACTGAAAAATCAGTGCTCATCTAAACCCAGTGTTCCTCACCAGAAACCTCTCTCTCTGGGCTTGGGAAGTACTGAAAAGATCCAAAGTCTAGAATTTTTGGTAACAGACTGTAGCTGGTCACCAAGTGTACTGCACCTTTAGGGGCGTGCATTTTTCTCTTTTCCTCCTTAACCTCAGTGGACTCTCTCATCTTTCTTTGCCCTTCTTCTACATTTTCAGCACCTCCACTCTATTGATTTGTTCTTAGTTTCCCTGTGATGAGATCCTTTTTCTGTTGGGCTGTCTGTGGTATCTGTCTTCGTGCTTCACAATCAGGTCCATCCTGTTTTCTCTTCCTTGTCTGCTCCAAAGCTTTGGCACCTTCCAGTAAATAAAGGTTATGCTACTCTGGCAGTGCCTGGAGGAGGCGAGCATGTGGTTCCTGGGAAGCTGCAGGCTGAGAAGCAGTCTCTGTTATTGGTGAATTCCCACATCACAGGTTCCTGAGGCTGAGAACCTGGTGTGTGTGTGTGTGTGTGCAGCACTTCAAGGGAAGTGCGCTGCAGGCAGCTAAGGATCAGGTGATGGATTGACACTGGCTCAAGCATGAAGTATGTGGACACTGGTACTCTGTTTAGCCAACAAGTGATTAGGTATTTCAGCAGGATTGGCATCCAGCCCACACGTAAAGGGGCACAGTTGTACCTGTGTGGGCAGGAGATGTTGCTTGCTTGGCCCGTTAAGGCATAACATTGGGAGAAAAGGAGAGTGTGGTGCTGCTTGGTGCAAACCCTGAGTCTTGCTAACCTAAAATCTGAAGCTCAAGAGCAGCCTTTGGTACCAGGCGCACTGGAGGCTGAAGAAAGCCCTCTGATGTTACTGCTAAAAGCCTCATTGTGCAGAAGGCAGAGTAGCTGGGGGCTACTTACTCCCAGGCTGTGCTCTCACTGCAGCCCCTTGTTTTGCTCCCCAAACCAGGTGACTTGCTCACTTGTCTTGTGGGGCGGTGGGCCCCGTGCAAGCTGCAGGCTTGCAGAAGCAATCCCAGTAACTCAGGGCATGTGGAGTATAGCCTCTCCCAAAATAAGGGGCACAGGGTGACACCTGGCACCGTACAGACGAGCATTGTGGTTCTGTGACTTAGTGCTGCGTATTGATCAGTTGTCCTCCAGGGTGGCTTTTGTCCTTAAAAGCTTTTGCCACCACTGAACTGTGATGCTGTTTTTAATGTGCTCTAAATTTGGAATTGAGGTTTCTCTCTGTGTGGTCCTTAATAGAAAAAAGTGATTTCTAGAAAACTGAACAGAAATCCCTCTGGCTCAGCAGGAGTTGAAGCAGTTTCTAAATATTGAGTCCTGTGCTCCAGCTTCATTCTGTTTTCTTGTATCTGGCTGTATTTTGTGGATTATAAAGAGCACTTGAATCTTTAGATTCAATGTTCTGCAAAAGAAAACCACCTGATGGCGTATTGTGACAAGTGTATGTTGTGAGACTTGATTTTTGGAAGACTGCTGGCAGGGTTACCTTGAGTAAGCCACGAGTATCTCGAGGTGGTGTTGCCTTTGCAGAAAGTCATGGTTCAGTGCCACAAAAAAAATTTACCTTAATGCCTTGCTTTGCTGGATTAATGTGTATGTGCTGCTGGGCTTCCCATCTTTCTCATTTTTTGCCTTTCATCCTTCAAAATCAATGGCTTCCTTTCTTTTTTCTTTTAATTAAAAATATTATTATATAATGAAATTATATTATTATATTTTTCAGTACTTGACTTTGTCCTGGCAGATAACCAGAACTGAAGATTGTTGACTTCTGTACTGCAAAGTCAAAATCTAATTGAAATACTTTAATATAACTTTGTGCTCTGCTAACACAATTGATATAAATTCTAAATATTCTTAATCAGCCTTGATCTGAAAATGCTACCTAAATATTTGCCTAAAAGTTGCTAGTTTAACATAATGCCAAGAGGCTGCTACAGACCTGAGAAAAACACTGCTGCTGACACACAAGTACTGGTTTGGATTTGCCCAGTCCCTAATGGTGACTGGTACTGCTGCTTCTAGACTGGTTTTTTCATTAAATGCTTCATGCAGCTCAGTAAAGTGTAATTGCCACGTGCTTTTATTTCAGTGTGCAGTATGAATTTCTGGGCTGGCCTGGCTTCTAACCGTTGTATGTCTGTGGAATAGAGTGACTTCCTTAGCTTGGAGGAAGGGTTTCCTTGCATATACTTAGTTCTTTGGGTGGAAGTTGGAGAGCTGGGATTGTCTTGTGAAATATTAGGGTTAAAACAAGTTGAGTAAGATAAAATGCCTGTGCTTGGAAGCTTTTCTGCACTGTTACAGAATGAAACTAGCAGAGAGACAGACCTAAAGCAAGTAGCACAGGCACTGGTGACGGTTTGGTCAGTAGCATCGGTAGTGTTCGTGGGGAGTTTCAAAGGTTGCTTGGGTCACTTTAACTTTCCACGTTTTTTGGTTGAGTCTCCTCATCGATGCTGTTCTCTCACAAGGTGGCTGGCTCCAGGAGACCATCTGAAGGACAGCGTGTTGCTGTCATCGGCAAGTGTGTTTTCTGGTGTGATAGACACTAGCCGCTCAGGAGGGCGGAAGTAATGGAAGTAAGGGCTAGCAACTACGGTGTGTCTTACCCCAAGACTGGTCCCTGGCTTGGAGGGTGGAGGTCCCTCAGCTGCCTGGGTAAGGTTCCCATTGTAAGTGGAGAACTCTGGCCGTTGCCTCTCCCAAACTTACCCTGCTTGTATCTAGTTCTGTGGTTCTTTGTGGGTCTAAATGTTGGCTGTGGATTGGTTTGATTTACTGGGAACTGACTACTTGTGTGCTTTCTCCCCTCTTCAACCTAGCCTTTACTTCTGCTGAGGTTATTTGTTTGTTTTTCAGATGAGACCCTTTTTGCTCTTCCTGCTACATCTGCGCCTCTGATGCACTCCTCTGCAGGCAAGTTCTTTCTGCTCACCTTTGTCTGAATATATCCTGCATTCCTGATCTCGTTAACTCTTTCCAATTAGTCTGCCTTTACTAAAAGTCAGCATGGGTCCAAGAATAGCCTCTATCACATTTCTTTTCAGTTTTGACTCCTCAGTTACCTGTTCAGGATTTTAATACACATTTATTTCTTTACATGGTAAACTGTTTTATAACCATGCTACAGCCATCTGTGAATTCTTGGACCCTTGATGTAGAAGAGAAGCCAATACTATTAACAGGTTAACACGTTTAAAGCATAGTTGCTTTACTGATGTAGCAGAAAGATTTAATCCATAGTAACTTTCTGCAGTATTTCATGTAAGTAAAGTTTGTACTTGTATTTATTTGGTGTTTTTTGTTAGCTACACTGTCCACCAAATTCCCCTTAAAGTGTCAAAACCACTTGGTACCAGCCTGCGCGCTTGTGCATACATTTATGCCCAAGCACAGCGCGCATGCCCTTTGTCTGTCTCTCCTTACCACCCACCCTCCCTCTCTCAGTCTTAATGTTGCCTGCTGTACTTGGATACTTTGTACTTGTCTGGCATCTCCAGCTTTACTGTGATCTTTGCGCTGTGTAAAGTTGCTGCTCCTCTAGCCTCTTGCGTACTTCTCTGCTAGAAGAGGTAAATAGAATAGTGTACGTTAACTGATGCTTTGTTTTAATGGCTAAATAGTGTTTATGATAGAACTTGGAAGAACCTCTTAGTAACTAACATCGTGTGAACCTGTCATGAAAGTTTGCATTGACTTTAAGAGCACTTGCATTCTCTAACTTTCCTTTCTGTCCACGGTCACAGAAAAAGTTATGGACTTGCAGGAGCAGCCAGGTAGCGCTAAGTCGCTTGGTCAAGAGGATTTTACTGCAGTCCCGCTTGATACTGCTCCTTCTCTTCCCTCCTTCTCTCCTATCTCAGCTGATCCCTTTAAAGAGCACGCAGCCTTTGAGACGCTCTCAGATGGATTACCTGCAAGAGGCGTTTACAACGAAAGCCCCAGTGAGGTTTATAAAGGAACCCTGGAAAATGCAAGAAACCCATTTCTTGCAGGGGGAAATGAAAAAGATGTTTTGGAGACAAAATACTCGGAACCCCCATTTGCTAAAGCAGAAGCAGCCATTTTATCTCAAGCTAAAGAAGAAACGCAGCTAGAGGGCCCTAAAGAATTACCTAATCTGGAGAAAATGCCTGCTCAGCAGCTGAAAATGTCTCCAGAAACTCCTCAAGATCTGTTTGAGAAAAATGAGGAAGATCTCTTCTATAACAAGGACAAGTACAGAGGCGGCGATCGTGGAGAAAAAGGGGCGCTGGAGGAAGACCCTCTTAGGAGGGAAGAATATGCAGACTTCAAGCCGTTCGAGCCAATCTGGGAAGTTAAAAGTGCTAGTCATGGGCTGAGCAGCGTGAGAGAGGATGTTGGAAGTAAGATAGATGCCAAGCTAGAAGGCAGTTTAGCTGAGAGATATGGTGTAGATAACCTGAATGTGCAGAAGGATTATGAAAGAGAAAGCGAAGACAGCACTGAAGATCGCTCCTTTCCAAGCACCCCAGAAGCTGTAAAAGAGCCCTCCCAGTCTTACATCACCTGTACTAAATTTGATTCCTCTGCAAGCCCTGATGGTAACAAAGTCAAATCTCTTTCTCCTCTGGAGGAAGGTGCTTCAGAAAACAGAACCGACGACGAGAAAAAAATTGCAGAAATGAAAGCTCAGACGAGCACGGAACAAGGTGATTTTAGCGCTCGAGCAGTTGGCAAGCAGGAAGGCCAGGAAGCTGACTACACTAAAACTGAGAGTGTATCAACAGTGCCACCTGACACTGCAGCAAATATGCCTGAAGGTCTCACTCCTGATCTAGTGCAAGAAGCATACGAAAGTGAATTGCACGATGCGGCAGGTACAAAGCTTGCTTATGAAACAAAGATTGATTTAGTTCAAACCTCCGAGTCGGTGCAAGAGACTCTGAAACCTGTACCCCAGCTCTGCCCCTCCTTTGAAGGGTCAGAAGCTGCTCCGTCACCAATACTGCCAGATATCGTCATGGAAGCCCCGCTGAGCACTGGGACTGCCGGTGCGGAAACATCTGCTGTGCAGCTTGAAGCTTCCCCATTAGAAACATTTATTCCTGCTACTAATTACGAGAATGTAAAAGAAGAGGCTGAGAAGCCCCCCTTATACCAAGAGGCAGCGAATGTACCGCTGATACAGGCCCAAGAAACAAAAGAGGCATTAGCATTTAAAAAACCTGATCGTGAGAGTAGCGCCAGTCCTGAAGATACAGAGACTCCATATATATCTATTGCATGTGACTTAATCAAGGAAACAAAGGTCTCTGAGTCTGCTTCCCCATCCCTTACTGATTATTCAAAGACACCGATAACAGAATGCTTCTCTCAGGATGTGCCTGAACACAAGGAACCTGGTGAAAAACTGTCTCCACAGTTTGGAAAATCTGACTTATTTAATAGCCAGGCGATACCTGACTTTGCTGAGAAAGTGAGCGAAGAGCCCTCTCTCATCTTCAAAAGTAAACCAGCTGAGGGTATTGTGACTGATAATGAACATGAGGAACAACTGGTGGATTCAGTAGCTGCCCCAGGCAAGCCTTATCTGGAGTCTTTCCAACCTGAACTGGACTCTTCCAGTATTGTTGCTGCTCTGCCGTCTGAGCCAACACCTGCAAAAATAGCCAAGGCAGAGAAGATTCCCCTTCAAATGGAAGAGCTGAATGCTATGGCTTATTCAGCTGATGTATCTGTTGCTACGGAACCAAAACCAGAAGACAACAAAGCTCACTCACCCATGGAGTCTTCCCCAGTTGCAGTGGAAGAAGATTTTGTGATGTTAGCTCATCCTAAAACTACCCCTGAGTTTGTGGCAGAAGCAGCCGACAGAGAGGTAATGCATGAAGATGCATTAGAAGAGATCCATGAGGTGATCAAAGGTGAGAAGAGGCAGTTGCCTTGCCCAGAGCTACCCTGTGATCTGTCTATAAAGAATGTAGAAGTAAAAGCTGAGGAAGATACTAATGCCTTGAAAAAGTCCTGGGAGGCTGTGGACAGAGAAGTGCCTGAAGTATCCACTAAGTCCTTACCGGCCATAGATACCTCACCTTTTTCTGCTGAAAAGGAGGTAGTCAGTGTAGTAAAACCAGAAGCTTTTGAGAAGGAAGCTGAGAGAGAAACTGCTTCTGTTAAAGAAAAGGAAAAACCTACTGCTGTATTTTCAGCAAAGCTGAATAAATCTTCAGGTAATCTGTGTATGCTGTCTTGCAGTTCACTAATCTGCATAATTCTTTAGCTAAACTTAAGCATGTCATGACTCAGTCTTTGTTAAGTCACTTTCTGTAAACTTCTCTGTGTAAGCTGAGGGTAACAGAGAAGGTCAGTGCCTGCACGTTTACCTTTCTTGTGCTGTGATTGCTTTAGTGCTTCTCTTTTTCTGTTCATCAGGGATGGACTCGCTGTCTCCAGTTTTCTCCTTCAGTTCTCCTGATGGTGATTTGTTGATCAGGAATGAGTTACTACTCACTGCAAGCTCTTCTGTGGTTGTCTACAGGCTGGGCATTAGGTGGCCTTCTGGACTCGCTCGTAATATGGGATAGTAAGCTGAGGATTGTGTTTCTGTGTGTGTGATTTGAAGAGGCATTCCTTTCTTTCCAGACACAGTTCAGACATCAGGCTTTGACACTTAAAAATGCCCTTGCTGCTCCAGAACGTGCGACTTGTGTCTGGAATTGGGAAAGGACCCCGCACATCTCTGCTCATGCGACCTGGGGCTTGTCAGATCAAGACCTGTGTTGTAAAAAAGTGGTGGGTGTGAGGGAGCTTATTGTTCAGGCTACCAGGAAAGGGCCAGTAAGAAGCTGAGTATCCTGCAAACATTAAAACTGGTTTCTCCACAGCACAGGTTATTAGCTTCCCTGTTTCTTTTGTTGTTTTTTTTTTTCCATTTAGTAATGTGTAGTTAAAGGCAAGGTAAGAGTATTGTCATTTTGCATTCTGTCTTCTAAATCAAATGCCCCATGGAGCTCCTGCTCTTTGAGCATGAGTGGAATAATACTTTGCTTTTTGATACCACAGCACTCTGCTGCTACTTCACTCTTCCTCACACTAGAAGCATTCCTACTAAAAACAACTGCTGTAGGAAGCACGATTACTCTAAACAGAAAAACAAATGTTAGTTTGAGTCAGCAATGGTATATGTGTGTAGTACCTGAGTTCACAAAATGCTAGTATGTTTTCTGCATCAGATGTATTTTGAAAGGGAATAATGGGTGTATGTTGTCAGGGGGTTGGTGCTGTTGGGGAAAAAAGGGCTTGGAAAAGAAGGCAGATGATGTAGTTTTTGTTTACTGTGCACGATAGTTACAGTTTTTCTCTTGTCACACCTCTTCTGTACATACAGGTAAGCATGAGAAGGGTGTCTTTGGTCTCCCATGTAGTAGCAGAGTGCTGGGCCAGGGCACACATCTGTCAGCACTGGTGTTAGTTGAGGGGTCAGGCACGGGGCTGGGCTGGGGCTGTGGGAACCTGGGGAACCATCTGCAGGCATTCTGTCAGCATTGTGCTTTGTGAAGAAGTTGCAGTTTTACTCTTTGTGCTGTGGTGTTTGGGAAGAAGAAAAATGTGTCGCTTTATTCTGGAGGAGCACTGTCTGGAAGCTAAACAGATGAGATTGCCAACTCAAAAGTGTGCTCCATTTTTTTCTGATTTTTTTCCTTTCACAACCTGTCCTATTTCCTTTCTTGCTCACTTCTGCTGTACCATAAAGACCTGGATTTCTGAGAGCTGCCCGAAGAGTCTAATGACAAACCATGAACAAAACCAGCTGTCTGCTTTTAATGCCATGCTACTTCAGCACAATTTCAAAGTAGCATCAAAGAACTATCGTGTACAGCTGCTTTCCACACTCTTGGAAAGGAGGGGCGATTTGTCAACAGGCTAAGTGGATCTGTGTGTGTGTGTTTGACCTGAGGCCACCCTTGATGTGAGGTGGCTTGTGGGGTTTTTTATTTTCCTGTCTCCCATCAGTGGAACTGAAATAGGTTTTACTGTACTTGGAGATTTCTGGAAATCCCTTGGTGTGATTGTGTGACTAATGCTTGTTAAAACAATAATCTGAACTGCCTTCCTGGTGCACTTAAATTACAGTTCTTGAACGCTTTATTTAGAGGGATGATTTTTGTACACACTAACCTAAATGCCAGTGTTAAAGTGTCACTTCCAACAGTCTCACTGGGCTGCAGCGAGCTAACAGACTCTGAAAGGGATTGCATGTTTATTTTTTTAACTCCCAATGCTCCAATAAAGCAAATATAAAACTTTGAACAGCCTCAGTGGTAGCATGGGGCTTGTTCCCTGCTGCCTGGCAAGCCCTTGGCTAACCTGCTGTATTCTGTAATGCTGTCAGACCACAGGGACCTCGTGCTGACTAGCTGCATGGCTTTAAAAAGCTGCGAACCGAGCCAATTCAGAACTGTAGTTAAAGAAACCCTTCTACTTGTAAGAAATGCTTTAACAACTTCAGCACATACCCCTGCAACACCAGCAGCCCCTACCGCCTTGGATGCAGTGATTCCTCCTCCTCCCCTTGTGTTTCATGGTGTGTTCTGTATCTGGCTTCCTACCAGATAGTCCTGCTGCTTCAGACTGCAAAATGCCCATTTCTGATCTCCGTAAAACCGCCGCGTACGAAGATGGATGTTTCCTGGTTGTTGAGAAGACCCGGCTGTGCCGGGGGTGTGTCCAGGGAAGGGTACTGCTCGTTGGAAGGGCTGTGATGCCACCTCGTGTCGGTGTGTCCCCAGTGCCTCAGAGGGCCGCTGCCCAGGCTTCTTCAATGTGCTGAGCTTTTGGAACGAGCTCGGTATTCTGAGATGAACACCAAATGTGCATATTGCTTGCCTGAGCCCTGCTGTTGCACGGGCTTCTTATGTACTTCGGGATAGAGAGCATTCATTCTCACCAACAGGTGTGGGAAGCCGTGCTTTCCGTGAACCTCTTTGATCCGTGGCATGGGGAGGATCTTATATTATTGAATGATAAAAAGTATGTTGTAGAATCCCTCTAAAATTGAGCTGGGACAGTCCCACCACATTGGCAGCGGAAATCTCTCGGTATGTTCATATTGAGCGTTACAGCAACAGTTGAAAATTGTGGGGAGATCTTGATGAGCGAGGCAGACAGCTTTACACAGGGCTTTTGAACTGCAGGTGTTAATTTGAGGTGAAATCTTACAGGCTTGCAGATGTCTTGTTTCCATACGTGTTAGAGGGCATTCTGCGATTGAGTTACAGAACTGCAGGTAATTACTGGTATCTTACCTGGATTCTCTTGGGGGGGCAAATTCAGAGGTGAAATCCAAGTGGGGAATGCGCTTTG
The DNA here is from genome assembly GCA_013400835.1 of Zapornia atra. Lineage (NCBI taxonomy): Eukaryota > Metazoa > Chordata > Aves > Gruiformes > Rallidae > Zapornia > Zapornia atra. Next base: position 64,981 of record VZTU01003675.1, on the reverse strand, counting down.
CGAGGCTGGCTGAGTGGTGCTGATGAAGCTTTTCGTTTTACCCCTAAATCATGGGGGGCAGAAATAAAATACTTCCTGTAATTCTGTAACAGCAAGCCAGGCTATTACAGTTACGTGAAGCCTAAAAGAAGTTAGAAACGCTGCCTTCCACCAGCAGTGTACTGATTTGGTTAATTTCTGTTAGTTTCCGTGTTTGTAGTTAGTTGAATAGAGCCATTCTGCAGATGGGAAGGGTTGGGTATTGTTTGTTGGTTTGCACTGTGGGAAAAATACCTTAGGATACCTCTGGAGTTTCTTTCATGAGCAAATAACTTGTAAAATATAATTTATTTTAATCTGAATGTATTCTTAGGCTCTCTGATTGTTCAGGCTGTCTTTTATGCTACCAGGTAAATGACCATAAATGGAGACTTCTGTTCCAGGGTGGAGAATTTGCAGAGGAGTAGGAGGAACGAGAGGGGAAAAAAACCAACCCCAGCCCCAACCAGCTTTGAATTTTTTCTGAAGGAAAGACCTAGACCTGCTGTGTTCTGTTTGAGCTCTCATGTCATCCCCATTGAGAGGCAAAGGCCTGTATAGCTAAACCTGCAAACAGAGTGGGGCCTTTGGGAAGTTACTTGTGGGGTGGCAGAATTGAGGATAAAATGGAGCGTTGGTGGTAAGTTATCAACTCTCCCAGAAGTGCAGACAGGCTGCCAGCTCTGAACGGGGCCTCGGGCAAGGGCAGGGTTGGGTAGTCATCTAAAACCGCTCCTGTGGGACGTCCATGTGCTCCGGGTGATTTAATGTCTGCGTAGCCAATAAAGTACTCGCCCTGCAAGCATGCAGCCCCTCTGTAGGTGTGTAAGAACAGGCTTAGAACTGATTGCGCTGGCAGTAGTTGTCTGGGTGACTTGATAATACTGTCTTATAGGTAGTCTGTTAGTCAGATAGGTGGTGTCTAAATGTTAGCGTAGAAACAAGCGTGTAATTTCCCTAATGAACAATAAAGCTCACACCGATGTTTGGCAGTGCTGGCACTCGGTTTAGGTGTAGAATAGGGTTACGTGGGCGTCTCTTGCCTGAAAGAAGAGAGGGATGGAGGTATTGTTTGCATGGAGCAGTAAGGGGGTGAGCACTGAGTATGCAGAGAGTAAAGAGGACAGGGAGCAGTGCCTGTGCGGGGAGTGAGTGGCCCATCTGAGGCTGGAGGACAGGGGCTGGAAACAGCCGTTCTCATGGCTTGGCTGTGTCTGTGTTCTGGCTGCTGCTGATTTGTGGCTACAACAAAACACCTGGTTAGGAATGTGCTGCACGAATGGACTATATTAAGTACCTAACACAAGGAAAATGAAGAGACTTTTAATTGTGTACGCAAAAATTTAACAATTAGCAGAGAGAATGTTCTGACAGCATCAAGCTTTTGACTTAATTTAGAGACAGTGCAGTCATCTGAAAAAATGTCTGTGGAGCATCATGGGTTCTGGAGGTTTCCAGTTGATGTGAAGAATTTCAGCTCAAGGACAGAAGTGGATTTTGGACTCACACTCTGTGCGTAGTGCAGCTTCTCAGATTTTCTTGCACTACATGCTTCTCATCTCTCTCCTATGGTACATGTTTGGATTTCCCTGCTGAAACTGGGAATGAAATGCATGCTTTTGTGTAAGGTAAAAATATACGTAACTGGCCTTGTTGTCAAAGCTGGCCTTAAATTTCTGGAGTAATCGAAGCAATAATCAGGGCTTGCTTTCTGTGTGTAAGATCATTTGATGAAAAGTCAAACTGCCTATTTAAGGCCTGAATCAGGATCTCCATCCTGGCCTGTCCACAGACTTTGTGGAAACGTGCAAAAGCTGTTTTGTAGTTCTTTAGAAAATAGAATACCTAATTTTTGAGAGGTTTTGGAGCGATGCTGGGGAGCTTTTAGCACTTTATTGTCACAACCCCAGAGCTTGAGAAGAGATTCCAGCCCAGAAAAGTTGTTTCTTTCAGCAGGGATGGAGAACAGCATGACAGCATCGTTCTCACAGCTCTTTCACGGTTTTAGTTTATGCTAGTCTCAGGTCTCTGTGTTAATTTTTGTATGTTAGTAGTGTAAACTTTGAAGTTCTTGTTTGTTTTTGCATGCAGGGAAGGTGTGATTGGGAGGTCTGCAGCTGGCAGCATCAGATGCTGATTTGAGGAAAACAGGGGAGGTGTTTGCTTGTAGGAATTGGGTAGAGGGTGGGAGAGCTGCTCTCAAACCTCTGTTAGGGTGAATAAATAGGGCTGGGCACTTTGTTAGGGCTAACGATGGAGCAGAAAGACTTCTTGTATTCTTTCTTCATCATGAGCCTCTTGCTTTTGTTACAGGCACAGAAAGGGTCCTGTTCTGTTTTCAACTTTTTTTTTTTCCTAAAGGGAGAGGTGTGTTACAAAGATGCTTCTGTCTGTCTCCTGCACAGTCGGTCATCTGTTTAAAAAAAAAACAAAACAGAAAAAGAGAGGGGAAGGCATCCATCTAGGAGATTTATAAACGTGTCTTCACCATTGTTTGAAAAGCAATCTGTTTAAAGCTTGTCTGGTGACTACTTTTAGCTCTGCTCTGTCGTGAAAAGCCGCTTAGGGCGGTTGGGCTTTTGTTAGCCCGGGCTGAGCCTTGCTGGGCTGGCCTTGCCAAGGCGCTGGGCTGCGCTGCGGGCAGCGGCCATCTCCCTCTGTGCCGCCGATTTTTCTTGCTCTGCCTTTGGTGTCTCTTGGATTCCTTTCCCCAGCAGTCAGAAGCAAATGGCTGCATCGCTCGGGGATTGCACGTTAGTCCTGGTGCCGGAGCATTAGCAGCAGCCTGGTTACAGCTCGCACTGCGTCAGTCGCGCTCCACACCCCGCGCCGTCAGCTGACCGGCCTCCTGCAGCACCAGTGCAGCAGCAGACTGCAGACGCTGCTGGGGAAGCCCATGTTTCCCATCCTGGGCTGGAGATTTCTTCTCTTGCAGCTGTCCTCCTGGTATGCATAATTGATCATCACAGCTGGAGGGTAGACCGCTCGTGGAGAGATGGACAGTCAGCCGAGCAGTTGGAAAGATAAGGGTATTTCTCCTTTCACCTTTTTTTCCCCCTTGTATTTTTCCCCCTTGTTTTTAAAGCTAACGATGCCGCGGGGTTGTTTTTAGCAAACGGTGTTTGTAGCTTGTCTTTGTGAGAGGTAGCTAAAGGTGTAAGATCTATTTGTGCTGCATGTGAAACTGTAAAAGCAGTTAGGTTAAAATGGGTAAATATATGAGCAATGCAGAAGAGTAAATTATTTATGGGGGTGAAATAGCTTGTGTGACACTGCAGATCTTTTTCAGGGCTACGGAGCATATTAAAGAACAGCCTGTTTTGGTATGCACAGCACAAATACCAGCCTAGTCCGAATTTACTTGATGTTTCTTTAGAATTCCTAGATTATTAATAATTTAATAATCCTAAGAATTAACACAAAATAATGTAGTGCCTGTGGTTCATGTGGCTTAATAATTTCATGAGGAGAAATCACATGCAGACTACAGCAGGGTATTTTTTTCCCCCCATTTAGCTTGTTCAGAGCCTGCCCTTAACTCTGTTTGCACTGGATTTTTCATAATTCTGTTGGATTCTAGGTAAAACTGTTGGATTTTTTTTTTTAATTATTATTTTTTTCTTCTCAGAATTCACAGCCATGATATCAAACTGTTTTAGGTAAATAAGTAGCTAACCTTAAATTAGTGTGGGTCTGACCTTTGTTCTTGTACCCACCAATGGGAGATCACCGGGGTAAATCTGTGGATCATTACATTAGTGCTCAGTGTGTAAGAGTTTAAGCCTTATTTGAATACGTAATCTTCAAACTCTATCAACCAGACAAGCGTTAAAAAAATTTTAATCATTTCTGGATACTTAAATATCTTCGTAAAGGACCCTGTTGTGCTTGGTACTTGGCAAGTTTTCCTTTTTAAAAATAATTATTCAAAATTATGGTGGGTTTTTAATCTACTTGGACAGAATTGCCAGCTGCCTGGAATACTGTCAGAACCCAAATATGTAGCAAAAAAGTGCTGGGAGGGGAAACAACCTTTCTCCCTGATAAACAATTTTCTAAAAAGTTACATTCGTTCATTAAAGGGCTGTAAGATCTTTGGGAAAAACAGTATCTCGCAGTATTTAGCAATAGGTTCTTGATGTGTAATGATGTTAAATGCTTAGCAGTCCCTAGGTCAGGCATGAAATTCCTGGGGTTAAAAAAAAACAGAGAAGAAAAACAGGGGTGAGGTCAGCAGGTTTTTGTGAACAAGGCACCACCTTTGGGTATGTTGGCCCAATTTGCAGGTTTCCTTGTACAGCCCGACGAGCAGGGCTGGGGACTGTCTGTCCCTTGTCACAGCTGGCAGCAGCCATTTCAAAGCCCAGAATTTGGGCCCTTGAGAATAACAGTCTTTCTCCAATTATGATTACTGGATTGCTGGTTGTGAGCCTGCCTGTGTGGCATGCTTGGCAGGGAATTTGGTAGCCACCATAAGCCCCACTGTTAGAACTGCGTGGAGACCAGTAATGTGGGGTCTGTGCACTTGACTTCTTTGCCAAACGTAGCCCTGGCCAGTGTGTGGTGGAACTAACACCAAATTAACAAAGCAAAGCTGCACCCACCCTAGATGCGTATATTGTGCTGGTGTAGCCGCTTCAGACAATGCTGTAAATTTGTCTTCATCTTCCACCCCTTTGTTTTTGCATAGTGGCATCCCCTCAGAGGGAGGAAGCTGTTTGAATACCTGTTTCTCCCTCCAAGAAGTCCCTACTGCCTTGAGGTTTAATTATAATTGGAGATAAGGTCTAAAAGGAAATGGCAGCACAGCAAGAAGGTGGTTTTCTGGGGAAGCAGAAGAGTCTCGTTCCTCTCCTTTTGCAACTGTTCTTGAGGCCTGGTTGAGTGTGGTTTCTGGTAGCCTTTGGTTGTAGGAAGGCGAAGATGCCTTGTCTCATGGGTTCTTCCTTTGTCAGGTCAGGCTCCAGTCGCATGGAGAACGATGGGTAAAGTTCAGGGACTGATTACACTATTCATCTTGCCCCAAAATAAATATAGAAGCAAATATTGCAACATGCATCTTTCCATGCTACAGAATAACCTTAAAGAAAGTGATGATCAAATCTAAAAGAGCCAAAAGCAGAGTTCACAGTTAGACATTCTAGCTAAAGCCCTACTTTCTAGTTAATACAGTATTAAACTTAGTTTTGGGGGTGGATCTTGTGCTATGACCATAGTAGTTCAGGAACCAGCGTAGTGAAAGTGGTACAACCTGTGGTATTGATTAATACCAGTGGTATTGATCATCTAGATAAGCAGAAAGAAATAGGTTTGCCCTGGGCATGGCATGACTTTTATTTTTAACATTTTTAAAGACAGGCTCCTATGGAGTAATTAGTACTAAAATGTAACATTTACTTAATTTTTAATTATTTCTATGAATTGTGAGGTTTTAACTGCTGAATAATGCTCGTGGTAGGCTGAACACCACAGCTATGCTCCTAGGCTATCCCAGGATTATTCTTTTATTATTAATGTGTTGAAAGCCTATCTGAATTCTGGTTCAGATTAGTTTGATCAGGGCTTTGGGGTGATTTTCCCAGTTTGCACATTGTACACACATGCAGGGGTACACGGTCAAGTAGAAACGAAAGAGGAATACTGCTTTGGCTCACTAGTAATTGTTAGATCATCTTTGCATTTTTGGGGGACAGTCTGGTAGTGTCAGACTTGATTTTCACTTGGGCACGTGCTTGTGAAATCTGTGTCACTGTGTTTTTGTAGGGATCATGGGGCAGATGTGCCAGGTCTGAACTGCATATGCTGCAGCTGTTTTGTGGCCCTTGGGATGCAGTTAGAGAAGCCCATCGGTCCCACTGGATGTGCTGTTCCTTGTCATTCCCATGCCCAGGATGGGGAGAGCTCTCTGGCTTGGCACCACATGCAGGTGTGCAGTTAACTGCCCAGGTTTACCAGTCTGGGGTTGTTCTGTCCTTACTGACTTGCTGTGAGGTGGTCAAGGACCACAGTGGCTTCCAGTGCATCTGGTCAGGGTGAAAGGAGGCTCTAATTTTGTGACCTGGTGTGTAACTACTCCTGTTCAGATTGTCAGCCGTGGTTTTACATGGCCATTCTGATGGAGCAAATCTTGAAGATGTCAAACCCCAGGTTACTCGTGGTGTTGTGCTTGGCAGGCTTTGACCACTTGCTGGGTTGGTGTTGGCTTCTCCCTGGGGTTGGTCTCCAGGGCTGCCCCACTGTGGGCTTGACCAGGCTTTGGCAGAGAAGCTGTGGCGATGGATCTTCCCTGCTCGGTACTGGGTGTAACAGATCAGCGGAAGCCCTGAAGGTGGCTGTTGTGTAAACAGGCAGTTTGTTTGGTGGAAGGGGAAGATGCCTCTAAACAGAGATTAACAGCCATTTCCCTGCTTGTGGTTGTGCACTGGGTCTTGCTGGTCTAGAGTTAATTCTCAGCAGCCTGCCTGGTGCCATGGTGACAGTTGTCACCGTGCACTTTGGTCGCATTTGAGAGCTGCTTGCTCTGAAGACTTCTGTTGCATTGCTGTACAACACTGGCTGTCCTTAGATGGATCCAGAAAAGGCTTGTTCTTGTGCTTCTTTTAGTATTATTTGAAGAACATAAAGAACTTCTGCTTACCTTTCAGATTACAGAAAGGTTCCAGTGTAATGGCCGTCATTCTTATGACGCTTATCTAAATCATACGCTGTTTGCGTGTTGGGAGGGGGGGTGGTTTAACGTCCCCCCACCCCCCCTTGTACACAAACGGCCTTTCTTCTGCGCTGAAACCCAGTTTTTGTTTGTTTCCCCATACTGGATAGAGAGTAGTTGTTCATTGTGAAGGGGGAAACCTCCCTCTCCGCAGCTGCATTCCAAGGACTTAGCGCCGAGGCAGCCATTGGCGGGGCTGGGAGATCTTTGCGGCGCCAGGCAGTTGCGTAGATGTGCCGACCTCAGCGCGCCCCAGCAGGAAGTGAAAAGGCTCTGGGGAGTCAGCTGTGAGTCTGGGTGCATGCAGGCACACTCAAGATGGATGCCAAAATGGGTCAGTCCCTTTTTTTTTCCCTTGGTTTGCTTTAATAGATGTGACTTGAACTCGCTTGTCGGTCTCGAGGCTTTTAATTTCTCTTGCTTTAAAATAGAAAAAAGGAAAAAGAGGGTTGCTTGGCTCAGGGTGGTTTTGTAAAAAAAGAACGTTATCAGGTTAAATATATAAACCCCTTTTGTCATCAAAAAGCAGCGTGATTTGTTCAGGTTTGTTAAATATCCATGAAAGAAAAAAATAAGGGACTTTTAAACATGCAGAAAAAGGAAGAAAAGACATTAAAAAACCCTATAGAGTGATAAACCTATCGCAGCACTCACTTTAACAGCAAAATGTAATTGGATGAGTTGTGCATGTAAGGCACGGATGCTAGCGGTACTATTTTTAGACGTGCCAAGTGACAGTTCATGCTTACCAAATGTAGGCAGCTGTTCTGCTTTGGAATAGGCCTGGAATACTTGCAATAAATGCATGAGATTATAGCTCCCATTGTGTAAAAAAAGCTTAAAATGGTTACCACAGGGAGAGGTGCTGCATGTCAGGGCTGTTTGGAGAGCTGGTTGGGGTTTTTTTTTTGTGTTTGGCTTGGTTGGTTTTGGTTTTTTGTTTTAAATCTGCTGTGTACGAGTTAAAGCCAGAAAGCTGCTTCTAGTAATGCTTTAATCTTTCGCTTTGGGAGGAATGCAGAGGCCTCTTTCCCATCGATTGGAGAATATAAATCAGTTTTGTCCTGGCCTGAAAGGGATACGAGTGGGGTTTTCTGTCGCGGCTGGTGCTGAGCTTCCCTCTCAGGAGCTGACAGTGACACAGGATCCCTGCGTAGTTAAGCCGACACGGGTAGCTCCACAAACAGAGTGGCAGTGGGTGTGGAAAAATGCTTGGTGTGCAGCTTACCTCTGGTCTGGGAGGGCCTTGCTGGGAGCTTTCCTTAGAGATTACTGAGAACAGAGACCTGGAAGACGGGTCGCTGGAGGCAGTTTGGTGTTTGTGATACGTTTCGATTCCAGCAATTTTTTTCCCTCACATTTTGGAATGGGTCATACAGATGAATTGGTGTCCTTACATCCCTTACAGCTGGGTGCAGGGGCGATGCCTTGCTGCTAGTAAGGTGGGATGTCCTGTGAAGCCGCAGGAACCGCTGTCAGCTGGATGCTGGAGAACTGTGGCTCAGAGGAGGGAGTATCTCCCTTACAGAGCCAGTGCTGCCTGTGGACGGGAGGAGACGGGCTCATACTCGGTGTGCCACGTGATACGGGAGCAGCACCCAAACGGGAACACGTGGATGCTCAAATGGCAGCACCTCCAAAGAAATACAGCTTCAGGATTTGAAGCAATACGTAATTTTTTTTTTCCCAAAGATTTCACATGTGGTTTAGGGGAGGGTAACATCCACCAACTTTGTTTTGGCAGGACTGGTTTTGTAAAACTCACCCAAGTGTTAGGGAGACTTGCAGCTCCATATAGGTGTACAGTTTACGACAGTTCTGTTTACAAGGTCCTTTTACATCCTGAACTTACTAGTGTAAGGTGTAAAGAGATGCTAATAAATGGTTTTGTGATTAGAAGCAAGGCCAAAGAAACAAGAAAAAAGGTTAATTTAGGAATTGCAGTCTGTACAAAAGGAATTACAAGATAATTTGGGGTGGTTTTGTTTGATTTTTACAAATATTGAAGCAAAGCTGTCTTGCTTGGAGAGCTTCATTTGTTTGCATCTCTGTCATGTGAAGAGGCCCAGCAGAGAACAGGTCAAGAGGGTGCAGATTGGGGTTGGTGCTGTTCTGTCACCCCCCTGGGCTGCTGTGCTTGCACCCCATATGCCTGTGGAGTCACAGGGTGAACCACGTCCAGAGTCTGATCTGATCTGGCTGCTTGGCTTTCGTTGTACTTCCGCAGCGGTTGTCAGCAGCGTATGGAGAAGCAGCCTGGTTCTGTGTGTGGCCATGCCGAGGAAGGGGTGGGATTGGGTGGTGTAGAGGGGCGAGGCTCTGCCTCTTGGGTGCTGTTTTCAAAGAGTTTAAGATGGTCATGCAGCTGTAACCTGATTGTGTCTGTAGAGCTTAAGGAAACCTCAGAAAGGTGAGAAAATGTTTTACATTACGAAAATGGCAGCTGTAAAGCTCCTGTGCAGGGTTCTTCTCTGCTGCTCAGTATGGCTTCCCTGCGGAAACAATTGGGAAAGGGCTGCAGCTTCTGAAGCACTGTGAAATTGCACCACAGCCCTGTGGCGTTTCCACCTTGTGCCTATAAAGGGCTTGTGCAGACTTTGCCCTGCAGAGCCTACCGAGTAGTTAATGTTGGTGCACGACCATGTCTTCATCCTGTAAGAAAAAACAGCAAAATAGCTTTTTTATTTGCTCTTAGAGTAATTCAGTGCAAGAATCTGTTCTGAATTGATACAGGAATATACAATTAACTTTGGTGTTTAGGATGAGATAGGGTTACCAGACTTGTGGCCTGATAGTAATGGTTTTCAATAATTTATCTCAAGCTCCATATCTAATACGTTAACAAGCAGTTTTGATGCAGACAAGGAATTTGCTCTTGTGAAAAGCTCTGGAAATAGAAATTGTGAAGAGTGCGTTATTGTGTGTCTCCTCCAAAGTACAAAGCTAGACAAGATGCCCCTGCCCAGCCCTGTACTCAGCAGTGGAGAGTGATGTTTGCAGATCTCCTGAGTTCAGTAATCAACCCAATGCAACAGCACCTCAAAACAAACAAATCTGCAATGGGCGTATTCAGCCATTACCAGGGACTTGTGCAAGGGTGTAGTTGAAACAGAGATGCTAAAAATGGCACAATATTGCGTTCTCTCCCAAGGGTCGCTTAAGGAGAAAATAAATGTGGTGTATAAAGGAAGCATTTTGCATTGCAGCACAGCAGATTTAGCCAGGATTGAAATTTCAGTGAGATTATGGGTGACAGACTGAGCCATCCAGAGGGAATAATCAACGTTAAAAACTCCCATGGCAATGTTTTCAGCCAAAAGGAAAACAAAATGAACTGCTTGTGAATCGAGTGGTGCCTTTAGAGATCTGTTAGTGTTCCCAATAGGGAACCGGAATCAATCTCTTCAGGGAGTGACCCCCACAACAGGGAGATGAAGCTCTAACTGCCGTGGTTCTGGTGCAGAACACAGCACGGTAGTTGAAGAGATTAATTCTGACATTGCTTAAGGGCAGAAGTGTTCCTAAATTTTAGCAATTGCATTTGAGGTAATCCTAGTAACAATAATCCCAATAATCTGAAATCCAATGCAAAATCAGTGCTAGAATAACCTGTTTGTAGTTGTAATTTCAGCTCTGGTTTGACAGCGAGATGGCGAGTTCCATTCCTGATGGCTCTCAGCAGTCAAGTGAATCGCGTTTTACTGTTTGCATATGGATGCAGAAGGTGCCTTGTTCTAATTTCTTACCTTTTTTCTTTTTACTTTTTAGTTGTTGACCTCCTTTACTGGCGAGACATTAAGAAGACAGGAGTGGTGTTTGGTGCCAGCTTGTTCCTGCTGCTTTCATTAACAGTGTTCAGCATTGTGAGCGTGACAGCTTACATTGCCTTGGCCCTGCTCTCTGTGACCATCAGCTTTAGGATATACAAGGGAGTTATCCAGGCAATCCAGAAGTCCGATGAAGGCCACCCCTTTAGGTGAGATTTTTCTTTTAATTAAGAAAACAGAGTGTTTTGGGGAACAGCAGTATTGGTGCTGGTAGAAGCAGTAGATGACACGTGCCATAATGTGTTGCATAATAATTTATGTGTCTCTGTACTGAAAAATCTGTTACCCAGCCTATGACTACTCTGCCTCAGTTTTTCTTCAGTAGGGCTACACAGTGGTAAAGGGAATGAATTGGGCACTTGGTACAGGGATTTCCCTGCAAATGCTGCAGTATCTGAAGTTACATTTCAAAAGGGAAAAAAAAAAGCTTTGCTTTTGTGCATAATATATTGCACACAATTCCAGAATGCTGTTGTCTTCACAGTGTGAGCCAGTGGCAGATGATGTACAGAACTAAAAGAATGCCCGCTTTCTGTGCAACATATTCAGCAAAACCAGAGTACATGTAGCAGGGGATAGGGGTTTTTTATCTTACTGGAACTTTTTTCCTTAAGAATACCTTTAAAATTTGTTCTTTAGCACGTAGCAGTGTAGCTGTGTTCTCCACATTGCAAGGCTGCATATCATCAGCAGAATCCCAGAAACCCAGAAATTCAGACTCTGAATTCTAAGGCTTGAGGAATTGAATTGTAGGATTAATTTAGGTCCCCAAAGCAGACCTCAGAGTTCTTTGCTTTAAGTGATGAGCTAAATCCTTGGGGCATACCACGTGTGCACTTCCCTGCAGTGTGGCAATATGGTATTTGTTCTTTCCTGTGTGGAGTACAGTGGTGCCTGTTCCTGCAAAGCTGCATCTTAAGAGTAATCGAAACTTATTAATGTGTTAGAGTAATTAGTAGGAGTGCATGTTTCCTGTTCCCACAGCAGCCCTGTCCCACACCGCTCAGACTTACTTCTCTCTTTGTATTAACCAGCAAAGTGGTTGGATCTCAACTTCCCTTGCACCTTTCAGAAGCTCCTGCTTGCCCTGCCATTGTCAGCTCTCTGCCTGGTGGTGGGGTGTTTCCAATCCTTCTCACTCTCTTCCTCTCAGTCTGTTCCTAAAACAACTGTGGGACGAACATCTAGAAAAAAGACATGTGACCAACCAGTAACAGCATCCAGTACAGCAGGATGAAATAAATCTTTTGTAAACTTAGTTTTTTGGTTGGTGTTTTAATCATCAAGGCCCTGTGTGGCCCTCCTTAATCACCCTCAGTCGGGTGAATAATTCCCAGCTGAAACCCTGTTTGCTCTGTCTGCCCAGTAGTGCTGTTCAGTACCCAAACAGCATTTCCAAGTTTACCAGTTAAGTTTTTTTAGCAAGAACAAGCAAAACTTGTTCTAACCATGCTCTTTCTGCAGTTCTAAAAATACTGATATTCATAAGAAGCTTCCAGACTTTCCTATCCAATGTATCTGGTTGCTTAATTTTACCTGTATAGCTTGAACTGCAAGAAGCATGTTTTCACTTGAGTTTAGTTTGACAGTGAGGAGCATGCCCCATTCAGTTTTTGATTCAGGTACTTAGTACCTTGCTGATGAGTTGAGAGGGATGTGCAGGCTCAAGCCAGGCGTGGGCAGGAGAAGACAGCCTTGGAGTGGCTGCCCTCTGTAGTTACCACTTAAAGTTATGTTCATTTGCTTTGGGCTTGCCACAAGGCCATGGTTAGCTTTGCCTCAGATGACTTAGGAGCCTCTGCTGTGCATTTTTAATTTTCAAAAAACCTTAAAAAAACACCCCAAAGCAGAATCTTTGCCCCTTCCCTCCCCCCCACCCCCCTCTACTCCAGTAAAATGTTAAGGATTGTAGTATGTGTAAAATGAGTGTCCTGTTATGGATGTCCTGCACTGCTCCTTCTTCCTCCAACATGCAAATGAGGTGGATAAGTTATTCTCTTAAGTTAAAAAACCCTAAATTGCTATAGCCACTGCAACTGCAGATGAAAGTCATGGTATAGGGAAAGAACACTTACCAGGTAGGAGCTTGTATCTTACTGTTAAAAGAACCACGGTTGCCAACTGTGAGAAGTTTCCTTTAGCAAATTACAGAAACCTTGCTCGTTTTACTGTGCCTTAGTGTGTTTGTCACAGTGTAATGGTAGCCTCAGAGGTGCCTTCCTGCAGTAGGAGTGGCTGTGTTGCTTCAGGAGGATCTTTTCTGGTTGAGACATGAAGGTGTCTCAAGCCTTGAAGAGTATTAGGCCACCTAATACAGTAGCCAGAACGAGAGGAACACAGACATATGCCTCTTTTTTTAAAGACACGTGGCTGTGCTAGTGTACTAGATCACAGCTTATGCTGAGGAGTAGGAAGAGGCTTTGTAACCGACCCAGGCAGAAGGAAGAGGTGTGCTGGTTAGTGTTCATCTTTTCTGCCTGGGCCCATGAAGGCTGTATGTGACTTGGTAAATGCACTAGCACAACATAGCAGTAAGAAACATTTTTCTTTCTAAGAGGTCGTGGAGACTTTTGTAAGGTTCATTTTTACCTTCTAAGAATACCTTAGGTCTGTTCTATCCTAGCATTCCTCATAGGGTGAGGTTGTTCCTTTATCACATGAAAAGAACGTGTGTGGATATGCATGTATAATGTGTGTTGATGCTGTTTAGCAGCACTCTTGCAGTAAAGCTTCACAAGTTGTTCTTCCTTGCAGGGCTTACTTGGAGTCTGATGTAGCTGTGTCTGAGGAGCTGATCCAGAAATACAGTAATGTTGTGCTTGGTCACATTAACGGCACAGTCAAGGAGCTGAGACGCCTCTTCCTAGTCGATGACTTAGTGGATTCTCTGAAGGTAAGTTGACTTTCAGCTGTAGAAACACCAGCCTTGTGTAAATACATTCCTTGCTGACCTAGCTTAGCAAAGCCCACGAGCCCTACCAGACATGAATGAACAATGGCATCTTTGGCTCTGCATAAGTAAATATTGGGTTTTAGTTTGCTTGTTGGAAGTACTAAGCCCTTTTGTTTTTCAAGAAGTATGGCTTTGTTAGCCACACGGAGAGGACTATACAGCATGATGCAGGGGGTAACTTTCTCTGTTCTTTACCATTTTTTAGTAGAAAATTGAAATAAGCTCTGGCTGCACACAGTCCTGCTGCTGCAGCTCCTCACTGCTGCCTAACAGCAGAAATCTTAGGAAAATGAGACACTGGGCAGTCAGTTTGTCATTAATGTGCATCTCTCCCTCACAAAAAGTCTAGGCTGTGGGCTAGACTGGCAGAGCCTGGTTTCCTCTTGGGTTCTGGTTCAGTTCTGCGCTGAGAGCAGCAAGCGGTCAGCGTGCAGTTACCTTAAACAATACTGCCCAAAGGGTATCTTGAATATGTCCAAGTGCTGTTTAATAGGGTTTATTGAAGGTGGCAGGGCAAAGCTGATGGTGACTAATAACAACAGCAGTAAAAGGGCTGGCTGAAAACCCTCACATTTTGTTCCATGAGAACTACATGTATATTCTTTCCTTTCAAGCTTAATCACCTTCCTTTGTCTTTCAAACAATTGTTCCCTTTAGCGAGTACATAATGTTGTCCATTTCTTTTTTCAGTTTATTTAATCTTCTTGAAATAAAGTTGCATTTATCCTCCAGTAAATCCCTTGGGGCTTTGTAAAGTTCTTTGAGTTGCTGTGGTTGGGGGAAGGGGTTTCCAGTGAAACTTGGAGAGCAGTAGGAAGGCTGTAGAGGTCTTTGTTCTACTTGTGGAATAGAAATCGGTCGGAGCTCTGGATCTCACCCAGAGTTTCTAGATGCAGTTTCTCAGTATGGTCTGACTTAAACACAGAGTTTGTGCCCCAAAATGTTGCACCTGATGCTGTGCATGTCTCCTGCAGTAACAGCCCTTTCCCTCTGGAGATAGGAAAGATTATGAGGCCGTAAGACAGATTTAGATTAGATATTAGGCAGAAATCCTTCCCAGGGAAGGGGGAGGCCCTGGCACAGGGTGCCCAGAGAAGCAGGGCTGCGCCTGGATCCCTGGCAGGGTTCAAGATCAGGCTGGATGGGGCTTGAGGCACCCTGGGCTGATGGGGAGTGTCCCTGCCCGTGGCAGGGGGGGCACTTGGGGGGCTCTGAGAGCCCTTATCACCCAAACTATGCCATGATCCTCTTTGTCCATTCTGTTTTTAAGGGCGCTGAGTTTCAGTGTTCAAAGAAGAGTTATTTTTGCTTCAGTCATGTTTGGATCTGATTAAATGTGGTCACAGAAAAACTTGTAGTCACAAGGTCTCTTGTATTTCTTTAATAATTCAGCCCTTTGTTGTATGTTCCTTCATCTGAGTTACAAGAATTTCCACACCAACTTTCAGGAAGGGAAAAGGAAGCACTGAACAGCCAACTGTTGTTGTAGTTAACACTGTTTTAAAAATGAGGCTATTCAGAGGAACTATGTTAGAAGACATAGATACAGACTGGGAGAAGAGCTTCTTGAGAGTAGCCCTGCTGAGAAGGACTTGGGGATTGTGGTGGACGAGAGACTTAACATGAGCCAGCAGTGTGCTCTGGCAGCTCACAAGGCCAATGGGATCCTGGGCTCCATTAGAAGAGGGGTGGCCAGCAGGGACAGGGAGGTGATTGTCCCTCTCTGCTCTGCCCTCGTGAGGCCCCATCTGGAGTACTGTGTCCAGAGCTGGGGCCCCCAATACAAGAGAGATGGGGAACTGTTGGAGAGGGGTCAGAGGAGCCACGAGGATGAGGAGAGGGCTGGAGCAGCTGCCCTACAAAGAAAGGCTGAGGGAGCTGGGCTTGTTCAGCCTGGAGAAGAGAAGGCTGTGGGGGGACCTCATTGCAGCCTTCCAGTACCTGAAGGGAACTTATAAGCAGGAGGGGAGTAAACTTTTTAAAAGGGTAGATAATGGCAGGACAAAGGGGAATGGACTAAAGCTAAAGGAGGGAAGGTTTAGATTAGATATTAGGGGGAAGTTTTTTACAGAAAGAGTGGTGAGGGGCTGGACCAGGCTACCCAGAGAAGTAGTGGATGCCCCGTCCCTGGAAGTGTTCAAGGCCAGGTTGGATGGGTCCCTGGGCAACCTTGTGTAGATCCAGACCTGGAGGTTGGTGGCCCTGCCTGTGGCAGGGGGGTTGGAGCTCTATGATCCATGGGGTCCCTTCCAACCCAGACCATTCTATGATTCTATGATTCTAAATAGAATTAATTCCAGTCAGAATGTCTTCAAGGCACTCTAATCGCTTTAAAAATGTTATGGTAATATAGGGAAGACATGTTTATTCAGCTGAACTAATTCATTTCCCCTCACTTCTGACATCTACAGTGTTTTATGTAGGTTAATTAGGCTAATTTATGGTAGTTGGGAGCGACCCTTACGTGAAACCAGTGAATGTCACGACAGTTTGCAGTCACAAGGTACTGATTTTGGAGAGTTTGTGCTCGAGGAGAACACTAAGATGCTGGGCTTTTGTGTCATGTCAGGGCCCTGCTTTAAAAAATAAAAATATCTTGGCTCATGTATTTTAAACATCATCATTATAGGAAACAGCATGTTTGTGTATAATTAAAGAGCTTTAATGTAGAAAGAGCCTGCAGGTCAGTCCATTGTGTGTAATAGTTCTGGCTGTAAAATCCATCTTAAGATTTTTCTTTTTTATTAAACAATGCTGCAGTCGTGGGAGTCTTAAAACAGACTCTAAATATTTATGCAGCATAAGAAGTTCCTCCCAGCTCTTGAGGATCAGTTCCAGAGGAGTCCTTGCCAGAGTCCCAGGAGTAGCTGCACTTTGTCCTGACACGCAGGGACCTGGCGCTGCCCCGCTGGGTGGTGGGAGCCCTTCGCTCATGGCATGGCCCCGCCGTTGCTTTCCGTGTCCCATTGCTCAACCGATGCTTTGAGAAACCAAGCCCTTTGCTGCATTTGGACTATTCTGCAGTGAGGAAACGGAGCTGTGGGGGTCCCAGCAGGGTTTTGAGTACTGGGGAGTCGTGAAGTGTTGGAATGAGGTGGGCAAATCAACATCGCTCCAGTCCATCGGATTGCGCTGGGCTGTTACTGGTTTATAGAGCACCGTAAGGCTTAGGCTGAGACTGGGCCCTGTGCTTCCCTTCTATCTTTGTCATTGATCCTGGACTGCCTTCTGGCTTTTTTCCTCTTTCCTTTTTTTTGACCCCCTTAAAGCTTTAGCACCTTTCCAGCAAGGTCAGCTGCATTGTGTCTGTAAGGGCCTCCAAGTCTGCTTTGTGTCTAAGGGAAAGAAAAAGGCCCTGATGCCAAATAGATACCAATATGTAAATGTGGGACTGAGATTGACTCCCCTTAACCTGTGTGGTTTTCCCTGTCGGAAGTGTGCAAGGTGATGTGGGTGGGGGCTCTGAGGGTTTTCCTGAACTCCCTTTGCTGTGGTAGCCCCAGACTTTTGAAGTAGGCGTCCCTGCTGATGTGGTGATGAGGGGGGGTGATCTTGCTGGGGCCAGGGGTTCTCCTGCCCAGTATGAGTAAGCGAAGCAGATTAAAAACTGCACATGCAACACAGGTTGTCCTTAGACCCTGATGCTGCTCTGGACAGGCTTCTGGAGAAGCAAAGCCTGTGTCAGTCAATTGTTAACTCCTGGATTTTGATCTTGGGCCATAAATGCGACGGTCACTGAACAGGATCAGGTAGTTCTGATAAGTGTTGGACTTTGGGATTGATTCATATCCGTTACCCCTCTGCCTATGTGAACTCAACATTTTCTGACTTGGCTGCGACCAAGTCTTCACTGAGTGCTTAGCATCGTCACTCGTGGTCATGCAGAGGAGGTCTTGGGTCACTCTATGGATGCTTGGCTGTGTGTGCTTAAGGCTGGCATATTCAGCCTGCAAGAGAACCTTTCTGAGTGACTACAGACCTTGGGTCTTCTTGCTGTAGTAAAGCTCCTTGACTTTTCTCCCTTCTCTGGGGAGGGGGATGCGCTGTGCACACAGACTGGCTCTGAAAGGGAAGTGTTTGCTCCAGTGAAAGGTCTTGTGCAGAGAGGCAGGCAGCCAGCTCCCACCCTGGCATTGCAGAGAGCAGAACTGGGCCAAGGTTTGAATGAATCATGAGGGAGTTTTGAGAAATCTGCTTTATTTTTCTTGATAAACCTGCCAAAATCCTTCAGTGGGAATGCAATTAATGGTAACATTGCAGCCTTGTCTGAGGGTTAATGTCGTGCCTCCAGCGTAGTTTACATCACATCTAGAAGGAACTGACAGATAGGGAACTGCATCCTTTGCAATTAATCCTCCTGCGTTTTGAACAGACTCAGCTTTGCATGGAGCTCTTGAAGTAAACTTCATTTCACTACAGGGGTCATGCAATTAAACTTGTACTGATTTTCATGCCCTTATCATACTGTTGGCTCTTGATTTTGTTTGGCTTGGATATCTTGCATCTTATGATAAGGTAAAAATGGTTGTTTGGATACCTAACTTCTGAGTAACTCAGCTGCAGGCCAGGTCTGTGCCCACACCCACAGCCCTTCGTGCCTTTTTTTTTTTCTTGTCTGTGGTTTGTACCCATCTTTTCCTTGTGTGTCTACTGCCTATCAGAGTGCTTCAACTTCAGCTGCTGACTGTGCCTGGATCTTCTCTCCCTGGTGCCAGGAGCAGCCTCCTGTTGAATGCTTTGCAGTGTCTGGCACACAATAACCAGATGTGCTCAGCTGGTTAAAGGGCTGGGGGGGACCTTGCCTGTGTGCTCCCCACAATGCACACGGTGCTTTGGTGCTTAGCAAGAAGCAAGCACTGGTAAATCTACTGTGCCTGACATCCAGATCTTGGCTTCTGCTGAGCTCCTCAGGGGCTGTGCAGTGCTAGAAGGGCGCTGATTTTCCTTGGGAGGAATCCTGCACAGAAATAGAGCTGGCAGCCCTCGTCCCCCTCCCACCCTGGTATAGGTCAGAGGTGTGCTTGGGACACTCCACCTGGCAGAAGACCGAGGGCCTTGGTCTTGTGCAGATGTTTGTGAAGCCAGTGGAGCAGAGTGGAGCCTGCAAAGGACAGGAGAGCTCCACAAGTGCAGTCAGGGGCTGGGTGAGGAGCCGTGTCTGGGTCTGAGTTAGGGGCTGGGATGCAAAGCCTGAACTGATGGCAGTGTGAGTGTGTCTGTTAACAGAAGGATGGCTTTGCTTCTGGATTTCTCTGACTTAGAGCCAGCTTCCATTTTACAGCACTGTTGACTGCTCTTCACTGAATTTTTTTAGTATCCAAAGCTTTTACTTTTTAAAGTAAAAGTCAATTGAGCCAACCTTGCCACGTTTCCTTCCAGACAGGTTTTCCTCCCAATGTGACAGGAACCTGCCTAGTGTAGTCACAAGTTCTTTGAGAGCTTTGCTGAGCCAGAGCATGGTTGTGAAGCTTTGATTTGTTCCATCTCTCTGAAGGGTGGGAGGTGGGTTTGCCGGTGGTTCCAAAACCTGGGATTTGGGAGTACTGCATAAACGCAGAGGGCAGCGGGCAGCCACGAGTGCTAACAGCTTGTGGTCACTTCTGACTTGGGCTGAATTCAGCCCCATGACCTGGGCACAGGAGACCACATATCCTATTACTAAACCCTGAAGCCATCTTGTTACTCACCTATAATTACATGAGCCTGCCAAGGGTGAAGGGGAGTTTGGGGTGGTTTAGGTCCTTAGGTGTGTTTAGAGGAGTCTTCTCCCTGCTCTAACTGGTACATTCTTGTTGGAGGGACTGTGTGCGCTGAGGTGCTGTGTTTTTCTCTTTCAGTTTGCAGTGTTGATGTGGGTGTTCACTTATGTTGGTGCCTTGTTCAATGGTCTGACATTACTGATTCTGGGTAAGTAGTTTAAATCAAGTTAAATGCCTACAGTACAGAGTGACCCTGGAAAAGCACTGAAGTCTGGCTTTCAGGCTATTCCTGTGCTCGTGAGGGCAGAGTGAGGTGTTAGACTTGTGTGGCCTTTCTTCTAGGATGTTGATAACACCACAGAACAGATAACTTTGAATCCCAGTGCTGAATTCCTTGAGCCTACTGGTTTTCCAGACATTGTAGTATGTAAAAGTGTGTTCTGTTGGCTTGTCCCCATTGGGGTCAGCCTCCCTTGAATGCTGTCACTGTGTGGTGACTTGGGCGGAGACACAAAATGGGCTCTCATCACGCCCCACTGCAGGTGCAGTTCTATTTCTTGCATCCCAGAGCAGGCTCGCTTCAGGTGGCACAAACCAACCAATGTCAGCAGAAGCCTGAGCAGCCTTTTGGAAGCACTGGCATAGCCCCTAGTGAAAGAGTGAGCTGTGACTGCACGGACTGTGCTGTTAATGAGGGCTGGAGACCAGCCCGGGCCCCTCCGCAGCAGCGGTTATTTAAATGGCTGGCCAGCAATTTTCGTTCATGGCTTTGTTACTTCTTTTTCTTGCAACTTCTGTGAAAGAAATGTCAAGGTGTGAGAACTAGGCATTGTTTTAGCTGCAACACTGTCCCTTTGTCAATATTTATCTGTGCTGTGCTCTTTTCCAGCTTTGATTTCGCTCTTCAGTGTTCCTGTTATTTATGAGAGACATCAGGTGAGTATGGAATGAATCGCATTAAAACACTTCATAGAATTCTCTCCATTGCAGCAAAAAATCACGAGAGAATAAAACCAGAATTAATTTTAATTCTTCTAAAAATCTTTGGAGCCTTTAAAATACAGGCCTTTAACCAGGAGTCAGTGCCAGGGCCAAGAGAACCATGTCCACAGGGAAGCCCAGGCTGCGTTGAGCCTTTCCCTCTTCCTTTTTGGTGGCTTCCGCGGGGACTGGATAGGGAAAAGGCCCACTGAGGCAGAGGGCTACACAGTCCTGGGCACAATGCATTAGTTACTTTGTAAACAATTTCTGAAGAAACCTCTTTGGAGCAGCTCAGGATTTGTGTCCTGAGGCCTTGTGCAGTTTGTAGTCCAAGAGGTGGGAGATGCTGGGTACAGCCTGGTGCTTCACTTGGGGAGAGACTCAAAAGGAGGAGGTAAGAAGGAGCCAAAATAAAATGTGTGTGGTTAAATTATAGTCGTGCTTGAGCAGGTCATAGCACAGGAGCGGGGAGCCAGCTCTGGCTTAGCAGTTCCTTCTCCTCTTTCAAAAACAACATTGCCTGAAGGCTGGCCTGAGACAGAGGGAAGAGGAAGAAAGGCGCTGAGCAGATGGTGGAGCCTCTTGAGCCTCCTCTCCCACCTCCTTGGGGAGAACAAATTATGCTGCAGGGAAGGGAAATCCTGCAGCCCTCGGGAAAGATGATGGACAATTTGTATGGCTTAACCCAGGCTCCTCAATCCTCTTGTGGAGCTGAAGGCTGCTCTCTGAAGGCATAAGCTGTTTAACAGGCCCAGCCCACCTAAGCAGCTTTCCTTCTCTGCGGTGCCCAGTGGCAGCAGAGGAGCCGCCTGCCCCCAGGCAAGAACCTCGCTTGGGCACCGCCTGAAGGGGGTGGGACACGGAGAGGCCAGGGTCTGTGGGTGTTCACCAGCTAGCCCCCCATGGTTGTCCATGTTCCTGCAGTGACCACAGCTGCAGGAGCTCGGGTGTCAGACATGGGGTAGCCGCAGTTGAGGCCCTTCCCTCCATCAGCCATCCTTTGGCTAAAGTACCTCTGCCTTCGGGACAGCAGCATAACTAACATTGGTCATCTTCCATTTCAGGCCCAAATTGACCATTATTTGGGACTCGTGAACAAGAACGTCAAAGATGCGATGGCAAAGTGAGTTTGCTCTTTTGTTTTCTTCCATTATGTCTAAATCATAGGTATGTGGGCTTTGTTGGACTCCTGTGTGTAAGAATTGTGGGCCATGGCCTAGCCCAGGGAGGAGAAGGGCCTTGTTTACCTTTGGAATGGGTGCAAGAATCAGCGCTGGTCTTGCTAAGTTACTCCTAGCTTATTTCTAATGGAAATCTCAGTGTGTGAGACCATTAGAATTTAGCAGTTCCATTGGGTTCTAAGCGTAATGCTGTTGTGTTGCTATGGGAATGACTTTCACATCATGCTTTTTTTTTTTTTTAAGACTGCATACTAGATGTTATTACTCAAAGGTTGTTGTTCTTTTCCCTCTCCTGTTCCTCTTGTAGGATCCAAGCAAAGATCCCTGGGTTGAAGCGCAAAACTGAGTAAAAAGCCTGAATCAACTTATGGATAGGAAGTTCATCTTTTAAGGGGGGAAAAAAAAAACAATACTCATTTGGATTTACACGGGGAGGGTCAGGGAATAGCAAAGCCCTTGACATTGCAGTGCAATTTCACAGATCTTTATTTTTTAGCAACGCAGTGTTTGAGGAAAAAAAATAACTGTTTTGACTGCCATGTGTTTCATCATCTTAAGTATTGTAAGCTGCTATGTATGGATCTAAAACTAATCATCTTTCTTTATCCTGTGTGCAGCACTGGCTAATACAAAAGATTTGAGAAAGCTGTACATTTTGCTTCATCAGAGGTAGTCCTGCTGCGTTCCGTAAGAGGTAGTGCAGGTGGAGCGGAGGGTCACACTTCCCAGTTTGTGCACGGTGTATGGTCTGTGTAGATTGATGCAGATTTTCTAAAATGAGATGTTTTAGAAGAATACCATTTTAGCAAGTTTTGGAAAACCTTGCCTTTTTGGTATGAGTATAGCTGTATTGTGATTTTAATGTTTTATCAATTGCCTATATATATATATGTGTTTCACAAAGCTTAGATCTTTCAGCTGCTCCACAGTGCTTCGTACTTCAGAGAAGTGACTGATTGCTGGACTAGATCCATAGCACACAAGCTTGAAAAACTAAAATGTCTCTGCAAACACTAGCATCTGTTTAAAACAACGAGAGAGAAGTGAACAAAGGAACCTCCACCTGTATTAAGAAAAAAAATATTACAGCATATACGTTGTTGCACAAACGTACAGTAGTTGAGCAAATAATTCTACAGTCTCTCAAACTCTGATAATCTGTGGAACGAGTATCTAATGCTGCAAATGTTGTTTGGAAACTTAAAAACCTTGTTATGCAGGAACCGATAAACAACTTTCTCCACTTGCAGTGTAAGCTGTATGGAACTAAGTCTGTGGAATGCATTGTGAAATGTAAAAAAAACCAAACAAAAAAACAAAAAAAAACAAACCAACCCCAAACCCCAAGTATCAATAAAGCTTATAGACATAAAATAATAGCGGTATTTTGCTTTCTTGAGGCAAGTTTAATATATTTGTGTTTATTTTGTTTAAGTTCATCGTGATTAAATATCCATTGTACATGGTGGTGGAAATAGTTTGTCAGATGTTTAGCGATGTGAGTAGGTGGATTTTTCATACCTTTTTCTTTTCATATGTGCAGTGTGAAGCAGTTTGTTCAGTTCCAGGTACAGCTTTGACATCCCGAATAGCCGTGTCGGCCGGTGATGCTCAGTGTGGTGTGTAGGTTTTGTAGCAGAGATTCTGGTCCCAGTTATCACTGTGCTGACAGCTCGGTGACACGGGGTGACGGTGTCAGACGCCGCCGAAATGTTGTGAGTTGGTTATTGAGACTTTAGATTCTGCTCAAGGACATGCAGGTCCTTGGTTTCCTTTCCTTTTGAAAGGATAATGTATGATTGCTGTGCTCTAGCTGGTAGGAAACTGTTGAAGCAAGTCCCAGTAATCTCTTCAGATTGAGGTGTTGAATTTTGATTTGAGGTGGACATTGAAAACTTGTATCCAAATTTATTTGTGACAGACTTTAAATTAACAGCAACTCAACCATTGAAAAGTCAATCCATGCACTTACTGTTGTAGTTTACAGGATAATACAGCCTTACTTCTGAATGCTTTGTACATAAAGCCAAACCAATATAAACATAGAAACTTTAAGTGGTTTCCTGACAGACACTATTGCTTTAAGAGATTTTCACATCACCATTTATTAATTGATTCTGCCACACAACTGGCTTTATTTGGGATACAATCAGTGTGAAAGGAAGGCAAACATTACAACAGAGGCAAAGAAGGTGCTTACTGACATCATCACCTAACGTGATTACATTGTTCAATCAAGAAGGTTTCTTAAAAAAAAAAACCCAGACAACTGCATAGGGACTCTTCTTGTGTATCTGACAAACTGATCTTCTGTATAGTAATATAAGGCATTAATAAATTCAATTTTAAAAAAAAAGGTGATTCTTTGAGGTTGCTGAAGCACTTTTGTGTGTTAAATGTACATTGATCCACTGTTGTAACTGGATATCCGTTGCATCCAACAGCTCCCTTTTTATGCAGTGGGCATCAGAAGTGGAGTGGCAGGAAGTTTCCACAGTTCAAACTGTATTCTCCTGAACTGGGACTAAAGCACTATGTAAGGGTTCTTCTCACAGACTATATGTAAATGGTTTGGTTTTGGCCTTTTTTTTTTTAATTACAAACACTTGCAAAGAAAGGTTAACTTCATTATACCGATGTTGTTCTATGCCAGAAGTCTCAAATCAGTTGGGTTGATCCTGCCCCTGCTTTCTGTTCCTCTTTCAACAGTTCCCTTGGAAAAAGCTGAACTTGCTTTTCTTTTTCCAGTTTCCCTGTCCCTGTAGTTTTTGGTTCTGACAAAATGCTTGTTAGCGAACATGGAAGAGCTTTACTTGCCTCTTGTGAGCATCTGCTCCTGGTCTCCTCTTCTGTGCGGTGGCAGCTCTACGTTCCTCCTGCCCCAGGCCCTGCAATGCAAAGAGCGCCGACAGGGAGAGGAGGCATCCGTGTTTCCTTTCACAGCCATTGATTGCGCTTTCTTCCAGGCTCAGTGAATTCTCTGCTCGCTCAGCAGCAGGGGCCTGGCTCCCTGCCGGAGGGTGCGTGGGGGGACACAGTCCCTGCTAGCGCTGCACCAGGGCTCCCAGCGCAAACCCTGCCTGGAAGAACGGGAAATAGTGGTGCTCCTCCTTGGAGGCCTTCAAGCCACTTTCTAAATAGCCCAGAGAGTCAGTGCCTGTGCAGACAGGTGCCTGTAAAGCATGGGTACCTCTGCCCCCAACCAGGGAGAGGGCAGGAACACTTGGGGCCCAACTTCTCATGATGTGTGTGGAGATTTCTCTCTGTGCTCTCCCTCTACTCACCGTTTGAGTTACACTTCCCAGCTGAGCTCTCGGGACGAACCAGTAAACAGCTTAGCCCAGCGCCTAGCTTCTCACTCTCAGAAATATTTTGGAATTCACTTGTGAAGATATTAAAAACCAAAGCAGAGAACAGGAATGAATGTAAGTACATGGCTGGAACGGGTGTTAATGGTTAGCCCTCCTCTGAGTGACAGTTATAGCACCGTATGTTGAAAGCAAGTGGTGGGAGGCAAGGCTTGTAGCCCATACTACTGGAAAATTATTCAAAGGCACTTTATGGATAGAAAATTTTGCCAAATACATATTTAAAAACAAAATGGACTTAAAAAAAAATGATAGTTTGCTCCTTTGATTACTGAAAGCTGGGCTGTGAACCCCAGCAGGCTCATTAAAAGTTGAGTGTGACTCAGTGCACCAAATTTGAGTTTTAGGTGGGTGTGGTTAAACCCCACCAACTTTCTTGAAATTATGCAAATTGAAGGGCCCATCGTGTTCTCCACATGCTCCCTTTTCAGACAGGGGCTGAATAACACAGTATTAGGCAGAAGCAGCTTTGTGAGTGAATTGTTGATCCCTTTGGCCTACCCAGGTGACAAAACGATTCCCTTTCAAACTTCAGCTTCCTTCTCGAGGCTATGGGTCTCTGAAATGTGAGATCGCATTCGCACTCAGTAAGTTCCTATGAGTAATCTGGAAAGGCGGAATCCATGCAGCATCGTATGGAAGTTACAGCAGCCGAAGGGGTGGAGGCATCATGGCTGCCCAGTCCGGTGCAGTCACTTGGTGGTGGCGGTAACAGCAGCACGATGTCTCCTTTCAAAGACATCGCCACACAAAGACACTGCAAGGACGTTAACAGAGACCGTTGTTATTTTTCTGAGTAACACAATGCCAACCTTCAGCACACTATAGTACCATGCACACAGCCATAAATGTAGCTTTACCAGCAACATGTGGGGTAAAGCCCAAGTTAAATCCCGGAGTTACATGACAAACAGCAGCACTTGAACACACTTCCTTTGCTCTGGAGAGTTAAAACACTGGACCCAAGGTACGCATGTGTTTTAGGGAAGGCCTGGAGGTTAGAAATGCTATTACTTTACTCTGCATAGTTACTCAGTTTTGGAGTCTCTGGCTTGTATGTCTCATGCTGAGTAAGCAGTTACGAATACCTGGTTCTTGTGTGTGGCTTCTGGATATCTGTGAGAATTTGCCCTTCCATTTCCTACCTTGTTGCTTTTCAGTTTTCCAGTGCCACCTTTTGCTCTTGAAAGGTCTTTCATACTTAGTGTTTAGCCACATTTAATTGTTGTTCCCTACCTCTCTGCTCCTTGCTGCACTTCACAAGTGTCTTCTGCTCCTACTGAAAGCTCAAACAGCCTTGGGGGGGGGAGGGGGAGAAGGATCTAGCAAGCAGCACACGTGTGTGTGTGTGTGCACACCCATAGACAATGCCTCTTTTTTTGGATGGGGGAACAAACCAGCCCACCACCAACTTCAGGTACCTTGCAAGAAGCCTCTTGTTACTTGACATGTCTTTCTAAATCTGTCTGTCCCGTTCAGCCAGAATTCCTGTCCTACCCTTTTCTGGGCTGGAGCTACTCCTCAGTTATTTTTGTGTGACTGACACCCCCACCAGCTGTCTGCGCCTGATCTAACTGTTCTTCAGACACATGAGTGTCTGTGCCAGCTCCTTCAGCGATCTCTTGGTGCTCAGGAGCTCCTAACTCTGTGACGGCCTCTCCGGGAGGAAGGTGAGCTGAGGAGCACTGCCTGGCAGAGATGGAAACCCACGTGCAGGGTGCTGCACCCAGTAGAAATGACCTTGTGCAAAGCACCACCGTGGCAAGGGAAAGTGGGTGTGAGTGACCATACAACAGGGTCATTCCAGGAGTGAGCAAAACAAGCTAGAACTGTTGCGTATCGGCAGGCTGCAATGAACATAGCATGGGCAGAGAGAGGCGTTATGTACTGCTGTGGGGTTAGCATGTAAAAACAAACACGTTACCTGCAGTCGTCTCCTCCTGTACTGATGACATACTTGTCATCATGAGAAAAGCGGATGTTGGTGACGTGTGCGGAGTGCCCAAAATACCGCTTGTGTTTGGCCTGGTGGAGAAGGGGACACACTCAGGAACCGGTACGGTACTGTGGCACAGCAAAGCCACAGAGCTGCCTTGTCCACACTCACAAAAACCACAGTTCCACCAGTACTGCTCTCTTCAAGCCCCATTGTCCCCTGGCAGCTGGACGGTGGCTGCCCTGTCACCCGTGAGCTGCTCTCCTGGGGCCAGCCCTGCTGCCGAACCCTGCCTCCCACACTCACAGCCAGCGCTGGCTGACCCTAGTACCTGTGCCCTTCGCATGCCTTAAAAGCATAGGCTGGGGAGTGCGAACATGGGGCAAGGCAAGCTGCTTAGATTAAAATAAAAGATCCACTTACAAATTTTTCTGTGCATGGGAAATCAAACAGTTTCACCAGACCGAAGTCATCTCCTGTCACTATATTTAGGCCAGCGTGGGTCACACATGCACAATTCACATCTGCTTTATCTGCATTTCGTGGCCAAATTCCAATGACTTCGTCTCCAAGAATGCTGTTCCAAAACCAAGTTAGAGAAAAAAAGCATTAGACAGTAAGACTCTGCTCTCTTCCACAGCACAGGGAGACAACGCAGCCCTGCAATGACACATTTCCATCTTTAAAATATTTTTCCTCTAAATCCCCACACCAAATGTGGCCTCATCGTGGAGCATATCCCAAGGACACATCCTTTTCCCGTGGCTCTTCAGCCATGTCTATCCCTACACCCCGAGTGAGGTTTGTCTCCTGTGAAACCACTCACAGAAGTTCTCCAGTGGGGGAATGCTTGTTAGCACGTAGATTATTCCTTAGCAGAGCTGTTCCCCCTTAGTTTTAGTCCCTTTATGAGCCTCCCTAATCACCCATGCAGTAATGGCCTGCTCCGCTCCCACAAGCTCTCAACACCCCTTGAATCGCGCATTTTGGAGCAGATGTTGATGCTCCTTGGCGGAGCAGGAAGGGTAGGAGGAGCCTCACAGCACAGCCACAGCTTTGTGACCACGTTTGCTCCTATATAAAATACATCAGTAAAATACATCTTAGCAACACCCACAACTTAACCCTCATACAAGCAGCTCACGTCTCCTTGCCTCCTGTGCTGCTCGTATAGCTGACATGTGCTAAGGTAGCGCCTCCGCCAGCATGCTTGTAACAGCGAAGCTTTAAATGGGGCTATGCACCATGCTGTGGGGAAGCCTGGGACAAAGAGCAACCAGCCACTGCGGATGGTCTCTGGAAGCCCTCAGTAGTTACTACAGACACCCACCAGCTATGGGTGTATTTAACACAACAAGCGTGTAAGATAGAGCCTCAAGGGGCTCTCTCGCAGCAGTGCCAAACCCTAGAGCACAAGCTGGCTGTGCAATCTGATCCTGGTTGTGTACCACACCTATCCCATACCAGGCAGGGCCTTTGTGTCTCAGCTTCTTACCTTGTCCATGTGGCCCAAGTGATCTTTTCTGTTAACGCAGGGTCCGTTATTTGCTTTCCTAGAGGTACCTCGTGAACTTGACGCTTATAGGCACCCGTTGATACCTGAAAGGAGGGAAGGGGGAAGCTGGTAACTCTGCCATAAATCCATCCTTTTCTTTACTGGTTAAAATCCCCAGCAGTCATTGTCTCAACAAGTTTTATCACGAAAATAAACATCTAGGATAAAATGTCCCTTTTTTCCCTAATGTCCTTCTGTGCAATATGACATAACGCTACCTGAATGAGGTGTTCATACTGCATAGCTGACAGGGCTGTTAGTTATGTAGGTGTATCTCAGCCCACTGTTACCAAGTCAGAAGACTTCCAAAAGGAAGCCTCACAAACACAGTCAGCTATCATGTGCAGCCTCTCTTAGTGTTGTACCCCCTTCCCCAGTGTGAGAGACTGGTGACAGCCTTTAGCACCCCAATTGTCTTGTAAGGGGACAGAGATGTGGCCCTGTGGTCGGAGATGTGGAACCCAGGGGGAAGGCGTTCAGAAAGAGAGGACTTCCTAAAGGCAGTTGGGAGGTGCCTGGCCTGCCTCAGAAGATTCAGGGGCACCTTGAAATTTAGACTAGCTTCGGAAAGCCTCCCGCAGCCTTTCTTACCTCCACCTCCTTCTGGTAACAGGTGAGTGACCATAAATACAAGCGCTCCAGGCCCAGCTGAGGCTTACCTGAATGTACCTGCTGTCTGCAGAAAAATCCATCTGTAGGACAAAGCTTGCGATGTCTTTGCAGTACCCGATGCGGTTCAAGGTTGTACCCTGGGTGAGATCATAAAAATCTACAGTGTGTTCTTGTGACCCCACTGCCAGGAACCTGTTATCTGGGCTGATCCTAGAGAATGGAACATGGAATAGGGATAGCAGTTACTGCTTTGCTTCTCAGGTTAATGCAAGAGAACGAATTTCTTTTACTGGAAAACAAGGAAAAAACTTCTCAAAGCAAGGTTCAAATTACTTGCTCGGCTGGGTTGGATGGGGCTTTGGACACCCCGGTCTAGTGAGAGTGTCCCTGCCCATGGCAGGGGGGGTGGCAGTAGGTGATCTTTGAGGTCCCTTCTGGCCCAGAGCAGTCTGGGATTCTTAAGTGGCTACAGAATTAATTACAGGGAAACACAAGGTGGTATAAAAGATAAACAAGCTTTAGGTATACATAAAGATAAGCTT
The DNA here is from genome assembly GCA_013400835.1 of Zapornia atra. Taxonomy (NCBI): domain Eukaryota; kingdom Metazoa; phylum Chordata; class Aves; order Gruiformes; family Rallidae; genus Zapornia; species Zapornia atra. The sequence goes on along the minus strand of VZTU01003675.1, from coordinate 35,600 downwards.
TGGGTATCTGTAAAGCCATCAGCCAGCCAGTAAAGGCATTTTGTGATTTCATGCAGGTTTTAACAAGTGCAGAGTTAGAGAAAGTCTGGAAGTCACCTTGGAGCTTGATGGGCTCTTTGGTGAGCGAGGGCTGCGTATCTAGAGAGCTTCAACCGAAATTTCCAACATACCTGATATCCTGGATTGCAGATTTCCTGTCTCGCTTCTTGCCCCAAACCTTAAGGCTGTTTACCAGTAAAATAACGAATTCTCCATTCTTCATGCCGATGGCAACCATTTCACCGTCAGGGCTGTACGCGGCACATCTCGCTGGATGACCCAGATTCACTTTATTCAGCAGTTTCTGCATTAACAAAAGCAATCGGCTCTTTCCTCCCCTGGAGAAAACCACCAGGCAAATGGAAAGCTTCCAAACACCATGTATGAGAGTCATTAAAAACAAGTGTCTGTAGTTTCCTTTAAATACAAATCTGAAATTCTACATTAAAAAAATAAAATAAAATAAATCCCACCCCACCAGGTGTGTTGTTGTGAAACCCAGACGCAGTTCAAACAGGAGCTTCACGTTTGCATCTATCTCACTGCAGGGTGACTTCAAGTTTTACACCAGAGAGAATTCTGGCAGCAACAAAGGCTGAAAGATCAACTTCCTATTTTGTCTGAGAGGCGATTGTGACAGCTTCTGGTCAGGGCAGGTTTTTCCCAGTTGATTTGCTGTGTGAAAACCTACCAGAATGCTCTCGCATTTTCACTTCCCTGATTGCATTTAGAGTATGTTCTTTGTCCCCATTAAAAGCTGCCCCAATAACTCAGGTAACTTCCTTTTGCAAAGGCTGACACAGGCTAGCAGGAGCAGAAACCTTTTAGGTGTTTTTTAAAAAACATTTTATTTGTTCTTTTTTTAAATGGTGGTTGTTCTGCAATTTGACGTGGGGGAACCTCCCTGACCTACACACAGCTAACCTGGCCGGCTCTGAAGACAGGCTGGGCAAGGAAGGAGTCACCCACACCAGTAAGGCAGGCTTATCTCTGGGGCCTGGGCACTGGTCAGTGACAGGACAATCTGTGCCACCCAGTCTGTCAGTGTGGAATTAAAATGCTTCCTTAATCCATGCCAGCCTGTGCCTTTGGATCCGAATAAGCAACACACAACAAAAGGCACTGTCAGCACAAGGGCTTTTAAATAACTGCAGCTCTCTGCAAGCTGCTGGCTGGTGGAAAGAGGACCTACCTTTTCACCTCACCACACAGCAAGGAAAACACCAGAACAGCACCAAACCTCTCTCTACGTGGCCACTCTGATGTGTGGCATAGCTGGCACACCATGCAGATGGGTGCATGAAATGATCATTCAGAACACATGCTTTTCAATTTAGTGATACTCACTTTGTCAGACAGGTCCCAGATTCTCGCGGTCCCATCGTTACTTGCAGAGATAAATATGTCTTTTGAGGGGTGAGTGGCCAGGCCCCAGATTTCCCCTTCCATGTGACAGTCAATCAACAAGTTTGAAGCAGCATTCTTTTCTCCTACTTCAAGGATTTCTCCATCTTTTGTTCCCACTAAGATCTTCCCCTGTTTATAGCCCAAAAAAAGAACAAGAGGGGCGCTGTCAGGATAACAGATCACTGAGAGCAGGAAAATGCTGCTGACGCATTGCAGAAGTATCTGTGATAACTCAGCCCCGTTTATGGTGCTCAGTTGTGCAGCATCCTAACAGCAGAATAAAATACTGATGCTCTCACAACTCCAGATCCCATGTCACACTCTGACTGCAGAGGTTTTCCATCTTGCCGTTAAGAATTTTAATTCAGGTCAAACTTCAGGTGCCAGCTGGCAAAACATCACTCTCATACCTCCAAGGCAACAATAATTTACGGGTAAAATAATTAAAGCAGGGATTTAGTCTCAGTTTGGCTAAGAGCAGCTTGCATCTCCCTCTAGCCACACTGCTATTGTCAAAGCTGCAAAAGCTTTCTCAGCAATACTTGGAAAAAGCATAAAGAGACACAGCTTGGAATTGGTCAACGGGTACTTGGTTAGACAGCACGTCACATCCGTCAGACCTGATGCACAAAAGGAGCCCATGGCATGGAGTGTCAGGCTAGACAGATACTCAGCACGTGCAGCAACACTCCGCATCATCGCACACTCCTTTTACAACATTTACCAGTACAATTTAGACGCGGATTTTAGCATCTTAAATTACTCAGTTATTTCTATTGTTTTCCACTTGACCAAAACTCAGAGTCTATCAGTAAATTCTAAGTGGAAACATGGCTTATTGGTGGCCTAAAAAACCCCAATGAAGAGCTAGGAGCCACTCTGCTTAACTGCAGCACCTAACCTGTGCCTGCATGTCATGGGAAGCAAACCTGGTGAAGCAGATATCTAAGGTCCTTGTCATTTCAGAGAAGAAAGGCAGGCGGGAAGGTCCTACACTTCCTTCAAAGGCCTCTCCCTCTTCTTGATGACTAGAGGAGGCACAAAGCATCAGAAATGCAATCTCACACCCATGAGAGCCCATCACTGAGCTCAAGAAGACAAGGACAGAATGGTGCCTGGGAAGGCAGACACAGCCTCCTCCCATAACTTTACAAGAGTCTCCCACGTACCTCCCATCCAACCTCCACCAGCTCCACGTGCCAAAGTGAAACATCAGTTCACTTACTTTTCCTCTGCAGACAGAGCGCACGCACTCAATGAGCTGGCCTGTCTCAAGCTGAAACGCTCGGCACCGCTTCATCTCCTGATCCCACAGCTTTACAGCTCCCCCTTCTTTAGTGCTGAAAAGAAGCATGTTGCGTTACCCAGGTGTCTCCTCCACAGGCTACGAAAAATCCCACATGTCAATCCCATCAGTGGCCTTCTCATTAAATACCCAAACACGCATTGAATCACCTTCTCCTGGACATGAAGACACCTCGCTATTGTGAATGGAAAGTGAGTAACACATTAAAATGCTGTCACACTGTGTGGTTTGAACAGAACCGTGCCTAATTTGTAAAATTGTTACCTAACCTCAAATCTCCGTCACCAAGAGAGCTTTGGCTAACAGGTTATTAATCGCAGCATCTCCACAGGGAGGGGTTGTCTGTCATTTGACAGAATTAAGAAATTAAGAGAAACCCCCTCCTGCCAGGCCTGCAGGAGCTCAGGCAACAAGGAGCTTACACAGGTGTCCATATCAACTGCTAATTCGAGGTGCCATATGTCCTTGTGACCCTCATGTGCTCTACTCCTTTGTCCTTTGTCTTTTACCTCCTAAGGCACCTGGACAGGCTATGTAAGAGTCAGATTGAAACCGCTGCAGTACAGACAGTTTGTACCTCCGAGAAGCATCGCACGTGCTGGGGCACTGGGTACACACAAAACACTGCATGAGACACAAAGGCTTTAGGAAGCTGTGTGTCTTACGGTCTCTCCTTCCCTCCAGTAACTATGAGTCCATCTCGCAGTGTCGTGTACATTGTAAACACCGGCCCCGTGTGAGCTTTGGCCACGAGTCGGATCAGAAAATGGTCCTTCCAGACGTAGACATCTCCATTTATGGCACCAGTAAACGTAAGGTTGTTCTGCAACAGACAGCAGTGATCTCTGATGTAATAAATACCTTCACAGTGCTTCAAGTTCAGCTTGAATTAAAATGCTTTTAGCTACTGAAATGTAGGAATTAAACGTGGCTGCATCCCGAGAATGAGTTTCATGACTGCTCTCTAATGGTGTCTCTTTGGGACAGTATAAACAACACAGGTCCCGGTGCAGGGCACGTTCACCTCCCACACCCAACCTCGGGAACTTCCAGACACATGTGTTTCTGTTGCTCTGCCTATGCCGTGCCTCATCTTCTGCAGGGGGGTGGATGGCAGGTTACCGCTACTACATGGTAAGTGACTGCATGTCAAGTATGTGTCGTTGAGAATCACAGTACAGCTGACTAGCGAGTAGTACTTCAAAATGTGGAAATGAAGCCAGTAAACTTAACAGTGGAACTAACTAATCTGATACCTACTCTAGGTGCCAGAGCAATGGCGTTAATTTCTCAGAAAGGGCGTGAAACTCCTCCACAGAGCAAACTGGTCAGAGGCTGGGGACTCCTCGAGGGTAACGCCATCAGAATAGAAAGCAATGTTTAGGTATTAAGCAATTTTTGACAATAAAGTCATTTCTTTGGGCACAGTAATGAGAATTTGGGAGCCTAATTGTACATGCTCACATTTTGCACATTAGTCCCACTGCCCCGGGGAGATAATTAGGAGCGAGGGGTTTCTCTCAATTGGGGATGTGTACCAGCTATGCTCGACCTTTGCAGAAGTAATTTGTGGGGTTTCTGGACAGAGGAGAAGCCATTTCAGACCTCGGTCTCACAGTAATACCACCTTCCCACTGTTAGCAGGCACTGCTTTCCTTAACTAGGAAATCTAAAGCACAGTGCTGTGGTTCCTTCACGGTCATACTGGAGCGTATTCTACAGTGTCACCCTCAGCGGGATCACCAGCGCATGTCACACCAAATACTGTCGCTGGCAAGAAGGGATGCAGAGCCCACGCACAGAAGAACAGCGTTACGCTTTCCTAAATTAACCACTGGGGTGCTGAAGACGCAGCAAAGCAAACACACAAATGCCATGGCAGCTGGTGCTGTAGGTATGCAGAGACACGAACAAAAACGTTCACCAACAGAACCCCAACCCTGCTCAGAAAACTCCCACAAGGCTCTGGAAGCCCACGAGTTTCAAATACAAGTTTACTAGTGAGCAAGGGCCCTGTGTCTACCGCACGGCATTTCCACACAGCAAATTCACACTTGCACTTTTAATAAAAAGGAATGATAAAATTCTGTAGCAAGTAATTTGAACTCACTGCTCCGAAGGCAACAGAAAGCATGGTTTGCATTTTGGCATCTTCCATGGAACCAATGACTCCTTTCTTATAAAGCAAAGCACTGCCAGCTAATGTCCAGAACTTCATGTGTTTTACCCCGACAGACACAAACTGAGTGTCTGAATCTGGGCGGAACTCTACCACGAATATCCTCTCCAGGTGTCCTCCCCTGCTAGCAACTTTAGCCCCTGTTTTAATTAGGAAAGGATAAAAATAAAGTTATGTTTACCTGTGAAATTAAGCTCTGATACGTTTTATACAATAAATTGACCTGGCATTGGATTAGAGATCTGCGTCTCAGGTGCTGAAAGCTAAACAAATCTCAACATCAAACAACAACATCTGGTTATTCCATCGCACCCAACAGATTTAGAAACGCAGATTTAGTTCTTTGTAGTGTGATTTGTCTTCTGGCTCAGTGAAACCACCGAACCTCTGTATCTCATCAAGGAGTTACCATGTGGGGAAATGCACAGGGAAGCATCTAATGGGCTGAGACATGTCCCTCCCCTCCACCGCTTCCGAAGATGGCAGTTCTTTTCTGGAAATGACTTCCCAGAGGCCTGTTTGTGGCGTGGGATTTAAAGTTCAAGTGCTTTAGAAAGAAAGCACTTTAAAACACTTCCCTTAATTTCACAGAATGTTATATAAGCCAGAATTTTTCCTTCACTTCTATTTATCATAGAAGTTTCCGACCCATTTTCTTACTGGCATTTGCTACCGCCTGTAGCTTGCTGTGTGACTCCGGGAGCCCCAGCAGCAGCATACAAGCACAGCTCTATCCCAGAGATTTGAAAGGAGAAACAAATAATCGCCTGCTGTTCTCCTAGGCTGAAGGGACACGACTTTCCCAGAGTTACCTTCTTGCCACCTCCACACTGTGATAGTATGTTCTGGATCAACTCCCACTGACACCAGAAGCTTGCCGGTTGCACTGAAGTTAACATAGTTGACCCCTTTGGTATGGAAGCAACGCAGCATTGAGATCGTTTGCTTACTCATAGCATCCCATATATGAATTGTGGGAGTCGTACCTATGTGGAAAAAGATTATCCAAAGAGAATTAATTCAGCATCAGGAAAGCTTCAACATGAAAAACAAAAGAGAAAAGGCATTTTTCAAGAACATTTAACCTAAACAGACACTGATAAGCTGCAGGGTTTTGGTTTGGTTTAAGATTAATGCTACTCAACAGAAAACCGCAACAGCTTGCAAAACACAGGTGGGATCGTTGTATTTCATGAAGTAAGACAAGTTCTAAAAGAACAACAGGACATTCGTGAGGAGCCTCATGCAAAAGAAATCATCTGTAGATGTTTCACTTGTATCCGCCATTCGCACAGATACAACGAGGCAACATGGAACTTTTACAGAACTCTGCTGACTAAAATTCACAAAGGAATCAGCCTTACCTGGGAATTCTGTCATATCACCTGCGTGGTGAGAGCAATGGCAAATGAGGAAGCACCAAGGGAAAACAATAGGTGAAATAAGTCATGTTTCTAATGCTGAAGTGCCAGCATCAGCACCAGAAGGAAAAGGAAAAAAAAATCAAATATTTGAAAATGGATATGGATTAAATCAATAAAACAAAGAAGCAGGAATATTGTTGAACTTTTTTGGGTATATTGGGTTTTATACGCAAATATCGCAACAATATTTAGTACTTTTGAGGTTTAAAAAAAATGGTGTTTGATAGCAGTGCTACAGACATGCAGCTTTCTTTAAATTATTAAATTCAGAAGTGAAATGAACCTGTAGCCACACCGAATACCAACCCCAATCAGAAACACTGATTTCATGGGCTCTTACTGCCAGCGTAGCGAAGGGGCTTTCGGCAGTCACCTTTTCCCTGTCATGCAGCTCGGATTTTGACTGGAGCTCTGACAAGAAGTACAGAGCTTCGTGGTTCCTCGGCATTGAAACAGCAACGACAGCTCTCAGACCAAGTGGTAGAGACGGTCTGTCAAGGTGTTCACCTACTACCACTTTCTGTCCCCTGCTAAATTACTTATTACAGGAGTTACGGGCCCGAGTCTCCTTCCGGAGTGACACGGATTAGAACCACACCGCTCTTCCTCATGAACTCCGGTGTTAGGCTGCCAGGAGCGAAAGGCCAGAGATCCTGCGTGTCCCGTGCAACGGTCCCTCCTGCAAAAGGAACTCGGGAATCTAACGGGACCGCACGCAAGTCAGAAACACATCAATACGATTGGTTCCGCAGCTGGCCCCTGCCACGTGTCGTAACTCTGGTGGAGATTTCTCTCTCTTTCCTTCCTTTTCCACAGACCTTCTGTACTTCAGCACAGGAAACTTTTGTCGCTGTGTTTTTGCTGCTGAGCATTTTACTGCTAAACGGTTTCTTGGATACAGGAAGGAAAGAGGGAATTCTACACATCCTACCATCACAGATTAAGGAGATGATTTAGTGCAGTTTATTAAAATTTACTTTCTGAAATACAATTATGCTATGGTTAAGTCTAAAATCTCACAATTGGAGATGCAATTAGAATTGTATGAACACCCTGAAGCTTGATTACTCTCTTTAAAAATCAAAGACAATAGGGAGAACAGTAACACCGACATGCTCTGGGGTAAAGTTCCTACCCAGAAAAGCCCAAAGTAAATCAGTGCCCCTGACAATTTTGAGAGAAACTTTGTTATATGGAGGATCACCTACCGATCTGGCTGGTAGCCACAATATTTTTATACTTTGGGTGCTGATTCACAGTTAGGCAGAGAATGTCATCAGTATGCTCCAGGTAGAAACTCTGACTACCTAATAAAATTAAAACATATTTTTATTCACAACAGTATCAAAGAAAGAACCGCCGCTGAAGCAAAGAGTAGTCAAGCAGCTCATAGCTATGCTCGTGCTGTACTCTCCAGGGGACAGATGGGGGTAGGGTCATCACTATGAACAGAACCATTAATGCTGATATATATATTTTAAAAAGCGGTATCTGGTAAACTAGCTTTGTCCAGGGAACCAGGAGTCAGCCCAAGAATCATCCTCTAGCCTTCTGCAACTGCAAGAAAAAGTAGTGCTGGCAAAGGCAGGGCCCAGGTTTCCCAGCGCATAGAAGCCGTCAGAGGGAAGCAAAGTGGAGAGCAAAATCCTGGGAAGTCTGTGCTTTGCAACATCCTCTCCCAGGGGAAAGGCCCCAAAGAACGGACAGATGAGACTGTGCTTCCCAGCTCCCTGGACAGAGACCATGCTAGAACCGGAGTCACCAGAGGTCACCAGGAGTTTTTCTGCCAAGCGCACCACTGGGACCATCTGGCTCCCTGTGGCACCAAGAGGGAATAAAATAAAGCTAGAATTCCTGCAGTTCCTATCTCTGTTTCTTGAGATACAAGAAGAATGAGGAGACATTTCTGTTACAGCTTGGGACCAGATAAACTTTTGGCGTTTTTCCTCCTCTTACCGTCAAGGCAGGGAACACTTCTACCCTTTCCAACGAGCAGACTGCTCACCCTGTATCGCAACAGAACGCACTGTTCCCTGGAGTATGACTTTGCTAAAACAGCTCCCAGCGAAACAACAGATGTTGCTGCTCCTAGTATTTTCAGGGTACTAGTCACTGCATAAGGCAGGCTGCCTTCCCGGAGAGCCATGCCTGTGCCTTTAGGATGGATTTTAGCAAGGCACAATGGCAGAAACAGAGCAGGTTTTTATCACTCAGTATCTCATTCAAGCTGAAAGGAGCTGGATGGCTCTCCAGGATGACCTGAACAATCTGATATATTTCTCATTATTTATTAAGACATAAAACATGAGAAAGTTACAGGAACGTTAAAAAGTTAAGACCTTCTATCAGAAATACTTGACTCGTGCAGCATTTTTTATCTCAAAGTTTTGTTTCAAGTTGAATTACCAGTAGAAAGGTTTTGAACTATTCCTGCCGCGGCCGTGTGGAAAATAATATCGGCGCCATCATTTAGGTAATGAAGGTTGTTGCGACAATCAAATCCTCTGTATCCAAAAACATGGTCTAGAGCCAGCTCCTGGTCAAGAAAAACAAGAACAAAAGAAAAATAAGAGTGAAATGAAAGAAGCAGCAAGGAGAGCACAGAGTTTGGGTCACACAGGTAAATTCTAGAGTAATTAGTAAGTTCTACAAATATCTTGTAGAAGTAAAAGAATAATGAAAATCGTTAAGCTATTCTCCCTGTTCTGCTAATTTATCAATATGTGACACTCACATGGACTATTTGCAATGCTTTACTCAGCCAACTAAGGCATCGCATTTGTTATTTCCTTAATAATTCCACCAGCTGTGTCTTGTTTCTGTAAATTTCCATGCCAAATACATACAACTTACAAAAAAGGGCTAATTTCACTAATCCTCCCATCACAGTTCAATAGCTGTGTAGGGTATCAGGTATTTTAAGAGTCTTTAAAAAGAAAAAAAATCACTCTCAAACTACCAAATTTGAACAGACCAGTTTCTGGCCATAAAGAACAAAGGCATGCTATTAAGTAACGACAATTAAAACATGAATCAGAGGTGTAATTTCAGCTCACAATTAGCAATTGCCAAGGAAGTTTCCTCCAGAAAAAGCATCATGGTTAAAGCTGCTTTTATAGCCCTGAAGACAGACTTAATGGTTGTCCCAAGCACTGGGACAGCTTCCTTTGAACCTGCTGAATGGCACCGCAAGGCCAAGCAATTACTGCCAACTGTCCACCCAGTGCCAGGATAGCCTGTGTTCAGCATAGTACGTGGAAGCTCCAAAAAAATCAACTGGGGGGCCCTACAGCTTTGGGAAAACCCAAAGTAAATGAGCAAATTGGGAGTGAGAGTGCTGTTCCTGACTGTCTTTTCCTTGGAGTTACATAGGGTGTGGGGGCTCTGCTGTGGATGCACAGGCACCTCCACTCTACCTGCCTGCCAAATCAAGAGACCAATTTCGGCTTTGGAGAGACCTGTTCTTGCAGGTAAACTTTAACACCCTGAATCTCAGGTCCTTCCTGACAGAGACAGTGGTGGTGTTTGCCACCAGGGTGGAGAGTACTTTCTAGACATTTCTTTCTCTTCTCCCTATAAGCAACTTCAGCTGCCCTCAAATTAAATTTCCCCAGCAAACATTACTTCCAAAGCAAATGAAAAAGCACTAAGCCTGACCTCAACCAGCTTCTTTTTTTTGTTGATATTGTTCTTTTGCAGTTTTTCAGGTTGAGGAGCCGCTCTGCTAACTGGTGGCCTGAAACAAATATCAAAAGGAGATGACAATCGAGGCGCTGGAAAGCAAACCAAGCCCACGGCAGGTGTTTTGTATGTGAACAGCCATGGGAGCTCAATGCCTAGCTTCTTTCTAGAGCTGCACAACAAGCAGGCCAAAGTCACGGGCGTGTCGATGGAAAGAGCAGGAAGAGCACTGGTGTCATTTTGTGGGTGAGTGTTTGTGATCAGACCACCACACAGCAATTTTGTGTTTGTAAATCACAGTGATTTGAAACCGCAGGAAAATCCTTGAATACTAAATGACAGTAAATCATTGCTTTTAAAAACAATACGAAATTTTTCTACAGCCGGCAGCCTTCCTGCTTCTGAGAAACTCCATCACAAAACCTTAACAAGACTTTAATAAAGTCTTCTCAATATTAGAGATAAAACTATTACAATTTAAAGGGTGCAAGTCATTCATCCATGTGAACTTAACAGAGACTAAGGCCAGCAATGCATTTTTATGTAATTCCAGTTGCTAAAAGTAGCCAAAAAGATAGACGTACAACAGAGACTGAAACACAATTAGGCTCATGCAGATAGACTTTTAAAGTCAGATAACCTTCACTGCTACTTTTTGACTTGATCCTGCCAAGAAAAAACAAAAAACCCCCAAAGAGGCAGCACAAACTGAGGAGGAGAGGGATCTCAGCCTCCAGAAGTTTGTGACCTTACACAATCAAATGCCCATGGCACAGGCTCCACTTTAGATGACCATTGTGTTAACTTAAGCGTAATGATTCTCCCTTTCTGTTAACAGCAATTCCCAAGGGCTAATTCTAACCCTGTCTGCAGCAGAACAGAGCCATAAACATTGCACCGGATTACTGGAGAAATCAGCCCGCGGAAGCCTGGCCCAGATTCTTTAGCACGTTTGATGATCTACTTCAGAAACAGATCTGGCCAGAAGGTTGGGGTGGAAGTGGAGATGGCCCAAGAACCAAGCCAGGCATCGTGGCTAAATGCTTGCTCCAAAACATCACTTGATGGCTGCTGTTAATAACCAAAACACACCCCACTGCATGCCTTTAGACTCCCACCTGCAGATTATAGAGAGGGAGTAAAACCACAGCGGAGTTCTGCAAGTGAAAACAAAATGCCTGGCCTCAGGTTTTTAACAAACACTTGAATTTAGAAGGCATTTCCACAGTTTAAGATTTCAAAAAGGTGCAAATTTGATATATGTTATACATGTGGTGAGAAGTAGATTGTTCTTGTCCTTATACTGAAACTACCATGAATTTGTGTTCTGCAAAAACCACCCGCGGAGGCATGAGATCCCTCGTGCTTAGAGGGAGCTGCTTTTTTGGGGAACTGTGCTTTGCAAAGGCCACAACTGACAAAATGCATAGCTAGCGCTTACTGCCACACAGCTCCAGGGTGCTTACTGCAGGAGGAAGCAGCGTGAAAGTCTGAGCTGTATAAAAGACAGAAAGAAGCTGGGAGTAAACAAGCTAACCCACTTCTCAAGCAAGCAAGCAAACCAAGCACAGCAAAGCACGTTAGCAGGCGATCTTGTGACATTAAAAGAGCAAAAGAGTTACCTTGATCCCCTTGTAAGCAGCAAACAAAGCCAAGTAAGAAACTTAATACAGTTTAGGTGTACTTCTGACCACTTTACTCATGCACAAGCATTTTTAGAGTTGATCAGTCATTCCTCTGTGGCACAACACATGCTATTCAAGCATGCCAGCAAGAACTAAAACAGAAATTAAAGAGTGCACCAGTCTACAAATTTAGAATGGTCCTACCCTGGCATCCCTGGGTATACCCTGAAGTAAAAGGCCTACAGGACGGAGGGGGAAAAAGGAAACTACATCCACGCTTTCTGCACACTTGCTACTGAAGGAGAACGTGATTCCACGATTGTTTATTTGCAGGTGCCTGGCAGGGACAGAAGCTGGGAGAAACGTATCAGTCTCACAAGCACAATGGAAGCTTGTTCCTGATCCTGGTTCAGCCTGCAGCTCCGCTGGGGAATTGTTCAGTGCTAGGCCAGCTTACTGACGGGACAGCCTGTACGTTTTTGTGCACAGGGAAACAAGCACCTTTATTTTCCCTGAAAGCGTTCAATCGAGTCACGTTACGTAACGGCAGCGGTAATTGGAGCGAATAGCAGCGCAGTCGCCTGCAAAGGGGCGGAGGAAATGGTTGCAAAACTTAATTCTCTCACAAACTAAAATCATTACGTGATGCTAGAGCTGCGAAAGCCATTGCTGCCCAGGTTCACTACGGGCTCTAACTCGGCGCTTATGCAAATCAGGACTCATTTTCTCATATGCTTCCTGCTCTTTTTTCTGTTTTAGCATAATTTTACAGTGGAACAGTTTTACATTTCTTTACCTAGGAATATCAGTTAACATTTACGACAAGAGCAAGCCAAAATTTTGTACGAAAGCAAGAGAACACTACTACTATGACACGATCGATAATCACTAGATTGTAAGCGTGAGGTTTAATTTGGAAACATACACAGAGACACATATACTTGTTTTATATATATATATCTATTCACAGTACACACAAACACAAATGCTGTGTGTGTTCATATATACATGTACATGTATATATACACACGTGTGCATTCATTGCCTCGTCATCATCTTCAAACGATCGGAAAGCAGCAATGTTGTTTTGTTTTTAACAAGCCTGGGATAACACCTCACTTATTTCGATAGGTAAGATGGCGGTGTCCAGACATGAAGTTTGTGCAGCAGCAAATCGCATGTATTTACCCTTTCCGACCTACGCAATCTGCATGGCACATTCACAGCCATTTGCTTTCTCTGTGCTGCGTGTCAGTCGTACTTACTTGACAATTCCCTGCCTCCAAAGGAAAGCAAGTTAAAACATAATACAAGCATTAACGGTTTCTTTCTCCAGCAATTTAAAATCAACATGCTTATATTACGTTATGGGAGGAATGAGTTCCAGGAAAGGTAACGACACAGTCAGACATCGGAGGGCTTTCAGCTCTCTGGATACTGTGAGCACAGCAAACAACATTTCCGTTGCTAACGATTATCCTGAGGATACACTTACACAAGCAGGCACAGTCATAAGTCCGGGGTCTGAACGGACAAAATCTCACCCACTGCCTTCATGGGTCTTAATGCAAACATGTGAAACAGCACAAGTGAGAGTTCCTCCCCTCTCCTATCCGAAGTGGCTGAGGAGTGGAAAGAGGAGCCTCAATCACAGGTGGGGCGACCAGGCGGCACTAGGACAGACCAACACCACCATGGACATAGTGAGAGCTGGGCAGGGGCAAGATGCAGGGGGGGATTGGAAGACGGGGACACCCCGAGGAAAAGGAGAGATGTGAACTTAGAGAACAGGGCCAAAGTGGGTGTGGGGGGAATTAGATCCATTTCAGTGGAAAATAAAGGGAGAGACACAGCAGCCCGAAGTTTATGATTAACGCTATGGGATGGGGATAACCAGCATGTAACTGCCCTCTGATGAGACAGTCTGCATCAGTAATAAACTGGCGAGAACACAAATACCCTGTTCCGAGGCCAAGGGGAACAGACCTGGATCTTCACAAACAACCCTGCGTGAAAGCAACAAACATCGAGGTTTGGAGCAGGGACAGACAGACAAAGCTGGCCTCACACTGAGAAGGTACCGGGCTGGTCCCAGTAGGAAAGGGTAGAGGAGAACCTGAAGAGAGCCCAAAAGGGAGACTAAGGTGTGTTTCAGGTGGCTGCTAACTGAAGAGAGAACATGCCACAAAAATAAATGTGAGCAGGACTGCTCCCGAGAAGGGAAAGCCAGGCTCAAAGAGAGGTAAAATGATCCACTACTTGTAGGTTTGTTTGGACAAGTGAATTAAAAATCCAGGATTTAAAAAATGTACTGTTCCTTTCAGGAGAAAAAAGCAAAAGCAGCTTTAAAAAGTACATTTCTACTAGTTGACAAGAGGGGGACTCCCAAGTGCCCTAAAACTGCAGCAAAACCAGAGCTTTAAGAGGTGATTAAACGATTTTGTGAATTCTAAACCCATGGGTCTTCACAGTCCAACATACATGAGCGCTTTACATACAACTTCTCCCGCTCTTACTTCATGTTGGATAACACACAAATAATATCAATATGAAAGTCTCCTGCTCCCTACAACATTGGGTCAAAGCAAAGCCAAGACAAAACTCGAGAGAAACCTCAATTGCAATCTCAATCAGTTTTTAAAACCATAGCACTGAGAACCCCTTCGCATGGTTACAGTATTTGTGATTTCACATGTATGCTGATGCACTCTTTAAAAAAAAAAAGGAAAAGGTATTGCAGAACGTATGGGGGCAATAGCATTTCTGTGTTCTGTAAGGGCAGCTGGCCATCGCATTCACATGTCTTTCTAGTTCAGTCTCCAAATGCAAAACAAGCAGAAAAGCGGATTAATAGGGAGGATAATCAGTTCTGAATGAAATCTGAAGGCCTTTATTTTTAACAAGTTTGTCATTCTAAACATCTTGAAAAGCTGTTAAACTAAAAAACTTGTAAACAGGCTGGCTGTATCCCATGGGGATCTGTCATAAAAATACACTGGGCAGGCAGGCTGGAGAGAAGAGCCCTCGGCCCCCTTGCCAAGGACCTCGCTTAACATACCTTCAGCAAATCCTACATGTCTGTCTGAGCTAAAAGGCTTTGAACATCTCAGGTAATGAGATTCCATACACCACCAAGGCAACAGAATCGACTCAATTTTGGCATATTCACAGAATCACAAGGTTAGAAAAGACCTTTAAGATCAAGTCCAACTGTTCCTTCCTATGCAATAGGAAGTTTCCTATATTCTGGAAAGTCTCTCTCCATCCTTTGGCTTCTCTCAGGGTTTCAACGAGGTGGAGTCTCTTCCCTTTGCTTTGTTATTCCTTACATGTTTTGAAGTTGTAAAAATAGCCAAGCAATTGTATTTGGGGAACTTTGGGGCTGGAGGTAAAACCTAACTGGCAGATAAAATAGGATCCTTCCCCAGCATAACAAAAACATATCAGAAACAAGGCTTTTTTGATCTTTCCTGGACTACAACCTATCTAGCAACCCTCAAAAAGAGATGAATATTTCACATGAACCTCAGTGCTGAGAGTGCTGGAGTTCAGAGAGAAATGCTGCTAACGCATTGTGTACTGTGACAGGATTGGCATCCCTCAATTCCACACCAAGTGTTGCCGAAATGAAAAATACCTTTGGGCCAGCTTTGCGCTGACCTGCGGGAGAAGTGAGGTTGACTCCAAGTTCAGTAGGTTGTTGGGGACTGTAAAAACACCAGTCACAACGTGTTCAAACCCTGGGGACAACTATGATGAGACCAGCATGCTGCCAAATACATTTAGGATGTATTAACTTGACACAATGCTGATGAAAAAGTCCAAGTGAATACTCCAAAGGATGCTACTCAAACGACAGGTTTTGGCTGAAATAAGCCCAAAGTTATTTTCCCCACTGCAGAGACAGACTCTGAGGATGTGTTTCTCCAGACACACTTTGAACAGTCCCCACCTATGCACCAACACAACACAGATTCACATTCAAAGCTTTTACACCGCACCAAAGGGTGCATGTAAAAGTGCATGAATGAGTTTTGTAACCGTATGTCAGACAATTCAGCTCGCAGTACCAAGGCTTGTACTCGTCACTTTTGGGGGCTCTTTTGAAAGCTTATGTAGTTCAGCTCATGGTGTTTTAAAGAAATGAATAAGAATAGCATTTGAAGAGAAATCCAACTTCTCAACCTTGACTTTTTGTCTTTCTCAGAACACACGGTTACAAAGGATGCATAACAACACGAGAACAGGCTCTGAGAGGGGGAACTCACGGAGAGCGAGACAAGCCAGTAGATGTTAAGAAAACAGAAAACTAGACAAACATGCTAATGCTGCTTTTTGTTTTCTCCACATTCAACCTGCTTTAAAGGGGTTTCCATCACCAGGTATATTACAAGGGCTTTCAGTTTACGTGGAGTCATGCAAATCAAACTACATGAAAGCTGCAAACATAGGATACATGTTAGCGGTTAGTAGAATGCAAAATGCAAATACATCTTTGCCTTTCATATTAGTCTTCACGCAAGCTTGATTTAGCTCTTATCATAGAAACTCTTTGCCAGTTAAAACAGTCCCAGTTCAAGAGTTAGCCCTTTTCTGAAAGGAAGCTTGACTCCTGTGTAACACACGGCATAGCTTACAATTGTCCTGGATTGCCTGGGATAGTCCCACCAGTGACCAAGTGGTCCCGCGGTGTGGGAGCACTGCTCTTGGAGCTCCCACAGCGCGAGACTGCTCCTGCAGCGCCTCTTGTTGGCACCCCGCTTCTGTATCGTACAGGCAGAGCGAAGAAGAGGGTGCCAATCAGAGGCGCGGAAAAGGAGAGAAAAATAAGGGGGGTTGGGGAGGATGGGAGGGCAGACATGGAAAGGGAGAAGAAAAAGAAAAACAAGAAGGTTGGGGAGAGGAGAGAGAAACAACAATCAATTAATTATCTTCACCAATGAATACAGCCACAAGATACTTAAAAACTGTTTGTCAGCCTCATCTCTCCTGTCCTTTTTCCACCCTAAAGCTGTAACTACCAACAGAGTAAATCGCGGGTCCCCCACAAAAATACCAGGCCATGGTGTATTTCAAATCCTGCAAGTAAAAATCTGTCACGAAACTTGTGCATTCCTCTCACTGAACCATCACTATTTCCATCACATAAATGAATGAGATGGGAAAAGTATGTTGGATAAAGGGGTTTAATTTTCTTTTCTAAGGAAAAAACTTAATATTATTGCCAAGTCTGTTGTATCTAAGTTATTTTGCACTTCATAATAAACACATTTCTCTGCCCAGTTTGCTTAGGTGCCCAATACTCTGGAGAAGACCAGCGTAATACAGATATCCTTTTCATCTCACTGGGAAGTAACAGAGGATGCCCAAGTCCCAGTTATCCTGTATCAAGTGTTACATTAAATCTGACCTCCTACTCCCTCTGCCAGGATGGGGGAGAGAGAGTCATAGAATCATAGGGGTTGGAAGGGACCTCAAGAGATCATCGGGTCCAACCCCCCTGCCAAAGCAGGCTCCTTAGCTCATATTGCACAGGTCGGCGTCCAAATGGGTCTTGAGTATCTCCAGAGATGGAGACTCCACAACCCCCCTGGGCAGCCTGTCCCAGGGCTCTGTCACACTCACTGTGTAAAAGTTCTTCCACATGGGGCAAGAATTGCTAGCTGCTCCCTTTGACAAAAGGCAGAAGGGTTAAGTCTGACTAGGGGAAGCAATTTGTGAATTGCTGATGCCTTTCCAGAAGAATGGTGGTTGTTGCCAAGCTTTCCCCTCACAGCCCAGCACTGCTGGTATTGGCCCTCAACCACATACTCCCGATCTTCTCATAGTTCCTGAGATCAAACTCCTCCTGAACCAAACAACTTGTTATTTCTAGAAAGATCAGGCTCTTTGAGTTTGTCCTGCAAGCTTGTTCTAGCAAACACAAAGGTTAAACAGATGGAAATACCGCTATAATAAAGAAGAAATTAAACTCACTGTCTTCCAGAACCAAAACTATCTCCTAGGTATCACACAGTGCCTTCAAAGTGTATTTGCATCATATAAGCAGGGAAATAACTTTTTAAGCAACAATTAATCTTCTGAGTATTAGAATTTAAAGAAAGAAAAAAAAATTTCACAGTTGGCCTAAAGTCCTTGCCGCAAGAAGCAGGCCGGAGCAGCAGCCCTGGTGATTTCTCTCTCCTGCCTGAGCTGAAAGCTTGTTTTCCTCTTTTTTTTCCCCCCTTCTTTTCTTAATTTAACCTTAGTTCATTTAATTCTGGATTTCTACCCACTACACCTCTGAATAAGTCACAGTTTTCCTCTCTCAGACATACAATGACACATTTCATGCCCTCATTGCAGTGGACCAGCAGATTCTCAGGTCTCGTGACTAGCTCACTGCTAACCCCTTAAATGGCTTTCCAGCTTGGAACATCATTTTTGAAGTTTACACAGTACGGAACCCATCTCAGAGCACTCACGGTATGCACATCCCATGAGATGAGCAATCCTTCATACAGCCATATGGCACAGAGAGGAAAGATTTGGATTCGGAATACTTTCTTCAATCTTCCCCCTCAGAAGACTACCAGGTTTTGGCACGTACCTTCCCAAAAGAGAATGGAACAACATCCTCTTAGTTCCCTTCTTCATATCTGAAGGGACTGGGAGAGCTACAGAGAACTGAAAGCTTTGTGAACTCGCTTCAGTATTACTAGTCACCATCTCAGCCCTCTACACAGAGATTTCAAGACTCCACATCCTGAAGACCTGCTGATTTAGAACTTTGGTTTTCCTCACCACTGATAGTCAAGTACTTTTAATTTTGTCTGGCTTGATCAACTGTCATTTCAGACCCTCACAGGTGCAAAGTAAAAAGTCAGCCCCCTGTTTTCAGGAAGATTTTAGAATATGGTCAGACAAATCCTTCATTAGCTGTTACATTTTTCTGTATTCTCAGAAGAAAATAAAATCTGTCACAGCTATGAAGCTTGCTTCATAATTCAGATGTCTCATGAGAGAACTCGGCTTCACCTTGAAGCGCTCATAATAGGGAGTGTCAAGGTTCTGCATAAATTGTGTGCAGATTGGTATGCACTGGCCTAAAGTCACTGACAAGCACAGGAGCCAACATTAATCTCATCTTCCCACATCCAAACCCTAGTACCTGTCACAGCTGAAGAACTTAAGTCTTTAGAAACAGTCCCAGGAACTGCAGTTTCGCCTACGTTTCACCATCACATTTCTGCTTCTAAGTGTTTGCCTGTAAATTCTGGTAACTTAAATTAATTTGAGGAAGGAAGGGAACTGAATATATCTTTGTATATGCTGCATATGAAAATATGGGATCTGGTGACAAATTTATCAGAACGCAAATGCCCAAAGATGTGATTATATTGAGGAAGCTGTAACTGAAAGAGGACAGACAAAACCCACGAGGAATAGCTGTGACTCTTCAGCAGATGTGACAGAAAGGACAGGCACAAGGGTTTCTTTCTAAGCTATTTGACAGTAAAGTACAAAACTGTTGGTTACACAGAGTAAGAAGAGAAAAAGATACGGAAACTATTCAAACCTTCCTTTTTGCTCTCTTCACTTTAGGGGCTGTTATGGAATAGATTATTGCATCAGGTGGGCTATGGCACGCTGTTTTCAAGTATGGGCATTATGAGGAGCAACTGTGGTGATTTTCACTCCTGGACTGAAAATACTGCCGAAAAGCTCCAGAACAGACCAATGCTTATGTTCATATCGTTGGTAATTCACCAGTACAAAACTATTATAATCCCAGCTTAATCGGTCAATTACACTCTCTCTATGGTGAGTAGAGTGAGTACTCTGCATCATCAAAGAAGAATAAAGCAGCTGGAAGGTACAAGGGTTTCTGGCGTGAAACATCTGGCCACGGTACCGTTGGCACTTGCTATTTCACGTGTCAGCAGTATTCACCCAAGCTAGAACAAACGTTCTTCCTTTTTTAACTCACTCCTAAAACATTTACTAGCTGATATGTGATGCCTTTTTATAGGAAACTGGAGGAGCAAAGACTCATATGAGTAAATGAGAACATCAAAAGACACGACAAAGAAGGGGGAAAGGAATGGTTGTGGTCCAACATTTTATTGAAGAAACCACCACCAAAATCACTAATCCTGCTGCTACAAGCTTGTTTTCAAATGTTGTGGTGAAAAAAACCTAAAAGGGGTGCAACATTTTTCTTCACGTCTTTCACACCAACATTTGTTCTCCAACTCAAATACCAAGTGCAAAATTATTAATTATTCCTTTCTGGCTATGACATTCAGCACTGCATTCTTTGCAAGCTTTACATACACAAACTAGTTTACTTCTCAGAGGTCTGCATTACTAACTCCATTTTGTATCTTGCATGCCAGGACACCAAGGAGATTTAAAGCCAAAAATCTTGAAAATCTACACTAATTTTCAGTAGTCAAGTAAAAGAACCTTAGACCTTAATCTGTTCGATGTGGTTATGTGTTACACGTTTGTTCCAAGAACTGGTCAATGACCCATGCCTGCAGCTGTGAGCATGCTGGTTTTCTGCAAATTCAGCCTTCCATCTCTCAGCTGGCAGCAGGAAACAAGTACACAGAATTAGAGGCTGTTGTAAAAATACTCTGACGGCCAACCATCACCAGGAAGATCCATGACAGGAGCAGCAAGAAGGCAGCTCCCCACAGGCTCCAGGGCACTCTCTCTCCCCATCCCTGCCTCTCACTACTCACAGCCCTTATCTTTTGCAGCACTGGCCACAGGGATCCTATAGCAAGCAGTGCTTACTGCTGCACCTTGAAGGATTCCCAGAAGGCTCAGCACCCCGTTCTTATCTGGGCCACGATCCCTGTGGGGAGAACAGTAAGCCATCCCACTGCTCCAACTGTCACTGGATAAGCTAAGGGGAAACAGCTAAGCTTAAATTCTTTCTGTGGGCTAACTCACCCCCTGCCCTAGGTCTGCGTTTCACTGGACCTCACTCTCCGCCTTAGCTCTTACCTCCTATTTACTGTCCTCTCCGCTGCCATTCTCCTTCCAGCTTAAGTTTCAGAGTAAGGACAACACGTACCTTGTGAAATTTCAGCTTTCACAGTAACAACCCGACACAATTAGAAGCAACTGACGATCTTTCAATAAAAACATCACCAAAAGCCTTAGCTACGAAGTATGTACAAGCTCACCCTATCATCAACACCCTGCTGCAGACATACAGCGCACCTACACGTACTAATTAGGAAAGAATATAACCACTTATGGGAACAGCAGAAGAGGACACAAGGCTCACAGGTGGTTTACTTACAGACACATATTTTTCTCCATCGCATTAACATGCTGTACCCTGTGAACACCATTTTAAATGTTATCCTGTCAATTTTTAAATTCCTGTCTTATTTCTAAGGACTAATTTTAGTCGCGTGAAAAGAAATTCAGAAGAATGTGACGTACATTTGGCACCAAATGCCTTTGTGTGACATACCTCTCTTCTACTGAAACCTCCTTCAGCTGTTGATGTGGTTTTGTCCCTTCCATTTCTCGGATGCTTACTGCATAGATCTTAGTAGTATAGTCAATTGCTTTTTCTCTTGCAACATCACTATCATAACCTTAGAAAAATAAAACATAAAATAAAACAAACTAACCTTGTTTCATTGTGGAAGAGTAGAAAACAAGATGATCTGCACCAACAAATCCTGCCAAGCTTTCCCTACGTGGTACCACATGAAAGTTTCTGGCCCACTTCAAGTTATCGGGGTAACAAAGACTTGTAAATGAAAGACAAGTTTTATACAATCCTTTTTACCTCCATCTTCTTCTGCATCTGTGTCTGATTCTTCGCTATCAACCAGCTTACTCTCCTGAATCCCCAAAAATTCTCTTGTCCAGATCATCAAAGCTGTGTCAGCACCACCTACAGTCAGCAGCACGGAATCATTGTGCAACCACCGAACATTGGTTACCTGTGCGCTGTGACCCACATACTTCTTGAATTTTGCATGTTGGCCCTGTAGCACAAAGAATTGGTGTATTAGCAGTCTGACACATCATGAACTGTTGCTTCCTTAACTCCTTTGCTTGCAGAGTTTCTAATCACAGAAATAAATGTGCTTATTACCTTCACTGGATATGAAAAAAGCTTCACAAAACCAAAATCATCTCCTGTAGCTAAGAGTGTTCCATCTTTTGTCAGACTAGCTGCATTTACAACGGTGACATCACTGTGCATGGGCCAAATTCCTTCACAGGTAGGACCAAGAACACAGGTCCAGGTGTCCCACTCAATCTTCTCTATCTGTAAGCAAAATTTCCCCAAAGGAAGTCGTCTTAACAAATACCAAACACGCACTGTTTTTATGCGTATGTTTTCTATGTTTGATTTTAACTTAATTATTTAGTAATTTTAGAAAGGGTTTGCTGTTTCCACATAGTTAACACAAACTCCACATCTTCATCATAAGTCTTAAAACTTTAAACACTTCTCTCTTCCCAAGGTAGAGCACAATTCGGGTACAAATCTCAAAGATTGTCTGAGATGCTAAACATTGGCAATTTTTTAGAAGGATTGTGTGTCATCACAGATAGTCAGGATCTCTTAAAAAGGGGGATTATGGGAAATGACTGCTGTTAAACAAACCAAAAGGAATATAGAGATACAAACAGACACTTGCAAGTTCTACCATTTACAAATGCTAGGAAAGACACTATATGGAACGAATAAATAAATCTAATTCTAGCCACTGTAAATACAGTCTTTTAAAAGGAAAATATAGCACTTGAATCAAAATATGGTAATTCTCAACAGTCAAAAAAATAACTTTCACAGTAAAAAATCCAGGAAGCATATTTCATACCTCAGCAATTCTTATAATATGTCTTTTCCCCCTTGGTGCTTCAAAAAATAGCTGTTCTTTGGCACCAGAATTGACTTGCAATAACTTTCCTGGATACAAAATAAGAGTTTATTGTGAATATTATGAACTTTCTTTTGACTGAATAAAAAGATTTCTGGGGCAAGCTAAGAAATCATCCTCCAGAGAGTCATCCACAGCAAAAGTAAAATCACTCTTCTAAGAATCCAATACTCCTGATTCACTGCAAGGGTAATTATTTTAGGTAGTATCCAACATCCTTAAAAACCACCATCATGTAGAAAATCGCTTTCTAGTGATCCAAAATATTTTACTTTTCATCATCACTATAATGGAAACTACACCAAAAATAGGTGTGTATGCTATTGCTTTTCAAATGATTTTGCAAGACAGCTTTGCCACTAGTTAAAACCCCTGGAAGCTCCCATCTAATTTGCACTGCCTAACTGGCACCAAGCCCCACCATACACCAAACTGGCCTTGAGTACATTTACCATACCCATAGAAATACTGGGATAGAGCAAGGATAAACTTGCAGTTGATAGTATATTAGCAAGTATTTGCACGTGAAGCGGCAAAGAAATACTTTCAAATTCAGTTTTAGGATATTTCTGATCAAAGAAAATTGAAGGAATTCTCTGATTTGTTCAACTCACAACAACTATATAAATTCGGGGGGGTGGGGGGGAGTGGAGTTTATTACCTTAAAGGCAGTTCTACAATAGGAAAACTGTCTAACTGCCAGGGAAAGCACTCCTTTTCTGCAAAGTACTGGATTGGGTTATCTACTGATAAGTAGCACAGCTCCAGTGCTGTTGTAGATTGACTGGGTGTCTTGCCCTTTGGTACAAGACAATATCCAGTCCGTTGGAATCACCGGCAACAAGAAGTGCAGGATGGTACTAGAGCACTATCATGCCCTTCCCACGCAGCCTGTATAACACAGCTCATACCATTTAGTATATTAATCCTTTACCCCTGGAAGTCCAGTTGGAGTTTCCAATAAATACCACGATGGACACAAAGTATTTTCAGTTTTCTTATACTTCACATCTGCGTACGTAACACACCCCAGTAGAACTGGCTACTAGAGATATATGGGCAGTATCAGGCACATTGCTATTACTACGTGGACCCCTGTCAGTACTCACGTTATCAGGGTTGTAAGCAGGCATGTAGCTGTAGCATGGCTTACTAGCTCAAGATTGGCACCCAGACCTGAACAGACTCTTAAAGGAGTTTAGCTCCTGCTGTGACCAGAGAGCTTGCACCACGTTTTGGGACTAGTACAACAAGGAAAGCAGGGCTCAGACACGCAGGTGGCTTCACGGAGAATCACATTAGGGCCAGGAAAGCTTATTTGGGCCAGCTCATTATTGATCCCACTAAACTTAATTAGTTGTGACAACAAGGTTCTCTAACTTCATTGCAGTGATTGCCATGTCATGCTCAGCAAAGAAAGGAAATTTGACATAAAAGGTGGAAAAATGTGCCAGAAGGTACAAAACTGTGAAAAAGAAAAACAAACCCAGGGGAAATAAAAGCAGTATTGTGTTCCTAAGTGACATTTTAGTGGTATGTTGTCAGCAGCGAAGCACCAGGTACTCTGGTACAACTGCTATAAGGGAGGATGAATTCCACCAACAAATGTGATTGCACTGAACCCATATGGTGTTTGATATTGAAAAGTCATTTAAATTGCTAGTTACGGTTTGTCTCACTAACTGGTACAAGAACAGGTTTCTGATATTCCATTTTATAGGCAATTGAAATCTGCATCTCCAGTCAAACGTTTTACCTCTTGAGTCCCAGTCAATGTGGGTGATGTAGCTAGATGCACCTTTACAAATGCCAACTCTTTTGCTGGTAAGTACATTGTAAATATCTACAAAGTTATCATGGGAAGCCACAGCCAGGTACTTTCCTGATTCTGTAAAGAAGAGACACTGATGTTACTAAAGGTGTACAAGTTACAATTACTACTGTTACACATTTTACTACTGTAGTGCATCCAAGTGCACCGGGTAGGGGTCGGTCCCGTTACACAAGGCTGCATACGACCATACAGAACTGCATTTAAATGCATGGAGCATGCACAAAGCCAGTGTACCTTTCAAACATTCAATCTTTTGTCTAGAGGAGAAAAGCCAACTCCACCCTTTCACCTCATCATCTGATTATACCTCGTGAAAACTTTATATCTGAGATCATTTCCTTTCTGTGGTGAAAAGAGACCATGTCTTCAACCGTGTCAGCATTTACCACCAGGAAACTTCCATCATTCAACCCTACAGCCAAGGCTTTCCCATCAGGAGAAAAGGCACAGCATCGTCCACCTGCAAAAGGAAACAGAAAGGAGAATCTCACGGTTAAACTTGGGTCTGAGAAATAAACGCAACTGAAAGGGTTTTATGTCAAAGATATACTTTTAAAATAACATTTGTTGTAATAAATAAGTCATCATGTGATAGGAGGGCTGTGATTAATGTTTCACTAATTTGGGAATGTACCCTGTGTTTCTGAAAGTGATCAGTCTTGAACTGGATCCAACTATGTTCTAAACATACTGATGAGACAGATAAAATTTTTAAAACCCAAACCCAAAACCAAACAAAAAGTCAACACAACATACAGAAAGGTTATCCAGATGGAAAATTCAGAGACTCGTTGTGGGCAGCAAGACCATGTGCCTTGTAGGGATGCTACACTTGAAAGCTGGTTTGTTGTATGACTGAGTAATCTTTTCTTTCAGGTAAAGCACACTTAAAACAGATGTACTACACTTCCTCCACTTACTTTTTGCCTCAACACTATTTCTGACCACACTGCCTCATACAGCTATCCTCATTCATCCCTGAGTTGAACCTCTCCAAAACCTCTGACTCCATTTTACCTCAGCCAATCAGAGTTCCTGTGCTCTGGATCTGTCACTGAAAATGAAGCATGTCAGACTTACACCATAAAGTTTCCTGAAGGATATCAATGAGTAAACAAAATAAGAATAACTTATGAGCAGGCAGCATTTCAATATAGCTCATCTAATTCTGCACACAGGACAGGGCAGGGAAAGCATTCATTTTCAGAGAAGTCTGTCTAACATGAAAGTTCATACTGCCACTGAAGGCTGACTGTGCTCAACATGCAGAAAATTTTACATTTGGCTTTATAAGGAAACTTTATCAATGTCAGCAATAAATATCTGGCCTTAAGTATTCTTAGGAAGGAAAATGATTCTGAGGTCAACTCATTCCCCTTGGAATCAGAGGAAAGTAAAGTTAATTTTAATATTACTCATTACAATAGATTATAATCCTTTTTCTTTCTACCCTTTTCATTGGCTTGACACATGCCAAAGACGATTTACTTCCTATGCTTCCAATTTCTTGATGTCTATGTCCTCTTCCTACCTAATTAATGCCTGGGATGTGCACCAAAAGCAAAGATGGAACCATCACAGAAATAGAGCAGTATCATTACTGTCACAGTCTATGGCCAAATGAGAATTACCTTTTTTGAGCTTTCTCACTGCCAGCATGCGGTGCTGGGATGAAAGTTCCCAGATTCGTAGTGTTTTATCATCACTCACTGTCGCACAGACAGGCAAAAGAGGATGAGCTGCCAAGCCCCAGACTTCTCCTTCCATATGTCCCTAAAGGAAATAATTTAATATAAGAGAAAATAATGCATTTGGGTTTGCATGGTATGTTCTAGCACTTGTCCTGCCTCCTTTCACATGTCTCAGGCAAAAAGGTCGTCTTATTTCCTCTCAAAAATTTTCCACATCCAAAGATACCTGAATGTCTGGACTGTTTCTCCTGACGAGCATTTAAAACATACTCTCCCTTAGTCTCCTCCACTATTTCCACCAATGCTCTCTCTTCCAGACTTGAGCAGGAAACAGTCAGGCCCCACACAAGACTTTATCCTGAAATCTTAATATGGGCTCGTCTGTCTTGCCGGTTTCTGTACATTTTTAGATTCTGCAGAACTTGTTTGCCCAACATACACATGCTTCATTCTTTCCACACCCCTTCAGAATTCAGTTTTCAAACTCTTAAATCACTCTTCCTGCTTTTTCTACATTCCCTTCAACTTGCATACAGCTTGCTGGCACTGCATTTCAAGGTTAAATCATTCCTCATTATTCGCGATCCGAATTTCAGTTTGGTCACTGTTGTTTTTGTTGAGATGGAAAAGCACCATTAAAAGGGGAAGGAACTGTCAGGACATCATAATTGTATCTTATGTATCTTCTACTTTGGCTCATGTTGATACATGCAAGCATATAATTTAAGATGGATGGCAATTCTAATACTTTATCAGCAAACTCCCAGCAATCAGGTAATTTTAAGTTAATTTTACTACCTTGCCACCTTACTATTCCTGTGAAGGGAACTACACTAGGATGAGACTGAAATTCCAAATTAGTGAATGAGTTAAACAGTTTATAAAATACAACTTCAAGCATTTAGGTTGGGAAGACTATCGTGCAAAGCAATACTAATTTGACAGATTACGTGATCAGAACTGACTGGAAAGAAAAATACCAATGAAACAGTATTTTTGTAAAAAACATTGCTAATTTTGTCCGTTATGGAAAATAAGATTGACAAATCATAATCCAGTAAGTAATATATACAGTTTTTTACATACAGACATTAGGGTTATTCAGGACACTAAGCCAAAGCAACAGCAAATATATCAGCAAACATATACAAGAAAACGTAACCAACTTTTTACAGAATACTTTGCCTTGCAAAAAGAGGTCTCCTCGTGCTTTGCAACACATGCAGTGTCAGCCCCGCGTCACTATGGAAAGCTGTCAACTCTAGAACAGCTTTTCACAGATAAAGCATAGGCTCCCTCAGAACACACCATGTCATTTCAGGAAAAGCAAATAAATGGAACCACTCTGTCAAAATAAAATCAATTGTGGTAGTTCTACTCTTCATTTTTCATTTCTATGTTGGGTCCTAAACTAAAATGTCTAAAAAATTGATAAAAAGTCTCATCAGCCCTTGAACTTTGTTTGCTTTACCTTCAGAATTCTCAAACTCAGAGTGAATCTCCAAGTCATTTACATAAGACTTACTCCTCCCTGAGTAAGGAAAGGTGGCCAAAAGGATTAATGAAAACAAAGAAAATGACTGGGAAAAATCTTATAATGTCTTGTATTTCCACAGGGAATATTTTGATATGGAAGTTCTATACGGTACCTGAACAAGTAGAGTCATAGGACCGCTTTTATCAATTTCAAGTATCTCTCCATTTTTAGTTCCCACTAGTATATGCCCATGTCCTAGACTGATGGCTCGAATAGAGGGATTGTCTTCTAACAGCAGACCTGGAGAATTTGTGAAATCAAAGAGCCTCATATCACCTAGAGTTTATACAGCTTATTATCCTCTATAATTAAAATCTGTTTAAAAGAATGAACCATGAGATACACTTGCCTGATCAACCCCTAGATAATCCATGGATTTAACCAGTAGTTCAAAGGAAGGGAACTTGTGCGAGCCTGGTATTTCACTGCTTTAACAGTGACAGTGTATAAGGGGTTCAGATGCTCCAGCAACATGGACATTAATTCTGTGATTCTCTGTGAAAGTCACCACCCAGACTTCACAGTGGTGCCTGGGGGAGTACAATTTAGCAGGTCTTTCCAATGCATAGGGACCCTGGTCTCACTACATGAAATTTGGCCTCTCACTACATGAGATTTTGGAACAGACAGATTTCACAGGCTCGTGACATTTCTTTCAAAATAATTTCTTCCATTAAACAAAGCCAAATGTCAGGGGAGGGAGGAGGAAACAGCAGAACAAACTATAAATGGCAAAGAGTGTGTGAAACAACTTGTACCAATCAAACCAGAAAATTCCAGCACAAACTAGCAAGTTGCATATTACTGGTCCCTTTGTATTCTGCTAAGATTTGACACCAATTACTACTGTTTAACCAGCCTTTATGTAATTAGTCCTTCTTAAAACACACTGAAAAACAATACCTTTAGAACTGGAGGATAGTGCTGCTCTCTTGATAGCATATGTCTTCAGACATCTCTCAAACATATCGTCCCAAAGTGCCACAATTCCATCTTT
Organism: Zapornia atra; assembly: GCA_013400835.1. Taxonomy (NCBI): domain Eukaryota; kingdom Metazoa; phylum Chordata; class Aves; order Gruiformes; family Rallidae; genus Zapornia; species Zapornia atra. The sequence continues at coordinate 6,973 of VZTU01003675.1, read as the reverse complement.
TCCACCAGTTACAAACCCCTGCATGACCACGACATGAAGACATATACAAATGACAACAGTCAGATATTAATATTTAAAGAGATGCATCCAAAGGCAGCAGAAATTCTCCTCTGCATTTCATTCATGTCTCCAATTAAAAACACCAGAGCCTGTACCTTTGAGGAAATACATATAAGGGGAGGAGATTTAGAGGATTGCTTTTTAGGGTTATGAAGATTTATAAACACATGGAGCGTGTACTGTTGTAAACACTAATGCTAGACCATAACATTTTTCTGCATGTGGAAATAAAGCAATGGAAAAATACGTCCTTTATCCTTAGAAGAGGCCGTAGTTGGTGGTAACAGCTTCTCAAGTCCACTGAATTTGGAATAGCTTAACAGATGTGTAAACTGAGGGTTCACAATGCACAGGGATCGATTCTTTGATTAATGCCCCTGGTAGTTTATCTGTGTCAAGTGAATGCAAAACACAGCATAACTAACCAACAAAGATGGGAGTGAAGAGGATGTTCTGAAGACAGAGTACCAAGATCAAATAGAAAATCTGATGGAAAAGCTAGGAACAAGCAATTAGGGCCAGAAAGGATTGAGTCACAGGGATCTTAACTGACCTTGATATAGAAAAATTTAATAGCTAATATTCTTCTTCTCAAGCTATACTTTTAAAGTTGAAATTGTAATCTCAAGAAGGATATTCCATTACCAACATCTTCAAACTGCCAAAGGATTTTATGTGGCAAAACTTGGCCCCAACCTCATTTACGTATTTTTTCGTAATTTCTTTTAAAGACTTATTGAAGCTGAAGGAAAATACTTTTGATATCTGGAACCTTTTTAACCTTTGGATATTTGAAGTCCTGCTTGCTTAAGAGAGAGTGAGGGTATTATTAAAAACTTTACGTTTCATATTTTGGAAACTGATAATGCAAAAACACTTTTGAGGTTGGGCTGAAGAGGCAATGAATGTTACCTGTTACTCCCTTGTGGTTTAGAAATGACTGACATGTGTGAGCACAATGAGAATAAATTATGCATATTTAGACGTCATAAAGGTATTGGTCAGGTAACAAGCACATATAACGTGATGCTTGCAAATACACAAATAATAGAGCTTGTTAATACTGGTTTTGTGATTTTAATCACCTTCAGATCCATCCCGTGCAACTTGTTTTCTGTTACTGTTGTTTATTAAAGCCCCTTAAATGTTAGTGCAATGTGGGAACACGTGTATAAAACCTCAGTAACTTCATTATACTCCTCTAAAATCCAGTATCAACAAAAACGTTAAAGATGATAATCAATAAAACAATAACTACCTTATCCAATGCATGCATGGCAAATACAGGTCCATCGTGGGCTTTCACTGTCTTAAGCAACAGAGTATCCTTCCAGATATAAATGTCACCGGTAGCAGCTCCAGAGAAAACTAGATCTTCTATTCGCCCATACGAAACACTCATCATAGTTTCCAGCTTTCCAGTCGTTCCAAACGTTCCTCGCTTTGATGTAAAGCCTCCACCTGCAATGTAAACCAAAGTGTTTCTGTACCGTGGTTTGTAGCCACAGTGCTGTACAGGACAAAAGTCTTGACCCAATCACTTCCTATGATTGCCTGAGAAGGTAATACAAGTACTGAAAACATAGTGCACACAGGAAAAACCCGATAAAAGGAGGTCAATCTACTAATGACAGTTTTGAAGCAGTACAGACTATTTTTCAGACTGATATCTCCAAGCAAACGATAAATTTTAGTGTGGAACGGTGTAAGGAGATTTAATACAATGGCTGGCAGAGTATTTTGTGCACAGAACAGCCTGCCAAGCTCCCACTGAGCTTTTTTTGCCTTTAGAGGTGCCCACAACTGCACATGAGATACCAGAGGTTGGTTTTAGTTGTCTGCTGGCAGCCTGACACTGTGACAGAATGAATGGCAGGATTTGCTCCTCTCCTGATTGTCAGCACACCCAACTGCCACAGCCTTACTTTGATCCAGACAGCAGGAAGTAGCCATCAGCACCTATTAACCCAGTGCTTACAGACTAAAATACATCCAGGATTGCAAAGTAATGGGGGCAGTAGCGTCCTTGCTTCAGGTCACCCTGTTTCACACAGTTAAGACCAGGCTGATAATCCCAATTCCACTCAGCAATTCTTAATGAAACGGACACCATTTTTATTGCAAAGAGACTTCTTGGAGTAAGATACTGCTTAATGCAAATGCCAGTGACAGAGTTTGGCGAACAGCAATGCAAGCCTATTTAATTGCTACAAAAATAATCTAAACTTAAAACATGCAGACCAAAAATTATGCTTTTTTTATGTGAGAGCACCTGAACCACTTGAACACTGTGAAGTACAGTCTAAGTGCAGAAACTTCCTAAAGCTATCTACTTTTGAGTTCTATTTTTAGCTGTTCTGCCACCTGATCTGATTTTTATACACAGAAGATACTCTGAGATCTTCCCACCATGTACTCAAGTAGAGTGTATACAATTAATAGTCATGAAGAAAAACTCCAGCCCTGAATAAAGAATATCCTCAGTCAGAAGCCAGCCTGGCTGGCTGTCTTTCCTTGTTTGAGAGAACACTCTAGACTGACAGTACATCCCGCTCTCAGTATTTTGCTTACCAGTTTGCAGAATCTCATTCTGTGTTTGAAGAGCAGATCACACGGTTCCGTTGTTTGTTATTTTAAAAAAGGAAACAAACGCTTGTGCCGTATGAAATGTGTATTACCTTGATATGTTGATTCTCATGATACCCCACAATGACTTTAGCCCAACGAATATCATACAAATTACTGTAACTGGTAACTTCTGTAAAATACTTGGGTTTTGTTTTGCCTAAGCTCCTTAGCTACCAGCTGGCATTTTCACGAGGGTAATCTGCCTGAGTGAATGACAGGACTGCATGTTTTCTGAGAGCCAAGGATGCTCGTTCAAGAGAAATCCTTAATGATATGACTTGAGTTAAAAAACAATTAGCTAGAAATTACTTGCAAAGGGAAAGGGCTATTGTGACATCTGCAGATTCAGAAGTAGGTTTTCACCCCTTTAGTGTTTTGGCAACTAAAAAAATTGCTTTACAGATAATCAAATTCTTACACTGAGAACACGATGATCCCTGTATTAAAAATATACACGTTCTCAAATAAATTAAATGTAATTTATTCAGTACAGTACCTGTTTGCTGCCAAAATTTGATGTGCTTCATCCCAACTGTGACTAGTCTGTCTACATGATGTGGATTACACTTCACTACAAATATTTTATCTTTATGACCCCTGCAATAAAAATAAAATTTAAAAAAACCCACACACAGGAAAGGATGACTTAACATTTCAAATGAATTTCAATAGGTATTCCACCACATTGGACTAATAAAACATAGTCATTAAAAATAAGAATCTAAATACTGTGACTGTCATACTCTTGGTGCAAATACAACAGCATGAGTCTGTAACAGCTGAGGATTGGCAGAGGAGTCGCAGAGGCTACATCTACATTATCACTACCATCATTACCCTTATCTAACAAAAAGTAGAGAGCTTGCTTTCTAATCACCAAGAGTTTAGCCCTGGAAGACTGACTGAGAGTTGGCAGAATTCACTGGAGCACGCACCGTAAATGAATTAGACCATAGAGATGTGGTGAATAAAAATTGCCTCCCATTAAATTTCAGCTAAGTGATAATGAAGAAGCAGGCAACAAAGGTCAATGCAATTAAGGAAAGGTATAAAGGGCAGCATAAATATTTAAATGGGTAAGAACTCAATAACTATTTAAAATCCTGTATTGAGAAAAACAAGGAAGTATTTAACCTACTGTGCTTCAGGAGAAGAAAAAAATAACAGATTCTAAAATTATAATTTAGGATACAGTTCACTCAGCAGCACGCACACCTTTGAAGTCAGTCCTCAGGTAATTAAAGTTTTCTCACTGGAGTATACATTTATGGCAATTTGTAAGTTTAATTTTCACCACTGCAAAAATTATTCCCAGGCATAAAGTAGCAATTATGTCTAGTCTGGTGTTTTATGAAACACCAAAAGTGAAAATTACCAGCTCTCCAGTGTGAGTTTCCAGGGTTTGGACTATGATAACAGAACTTTCCTCAGACAGGTTTAGTGGATCTGAAAAACCCTAGAGAATCCTCTTGCGTTCTGTATTTTCTTTTGGTCAATCAGTCTGCACAAAGAACAGTCCCTTACACCTTTGAGATCTGAAGTACACCATCTTGCAATTCCTCCTTCTCCTGTCCCTCTCCTATAGCGATAGCCAGCTTTTCAGTTTAGACCTGTTATGCTGCTGCTCCTGGGAGCATCAATCATGCAAGCAACACAAACTAGCTGCCTAAATTAAATCCAAATGAAGCTAATTGCAACCCAGGTGCCCCCCACAAAACAACAGGTGTATGCCTGCCTCTGAGATAGGGGGAACAGTGCTGACACATGAGATCTGGACTGCATGGCCAGCGTTTTCACCCCAAATTCCTTCAATGGTCAGACCAAAACACGTACACAAGCCTGTGTAGTTTTTGTGTCCTTGTGCTCCAAAGCACTAGCACAGGGCATTTACAGAAGAAAAAGTAGAAGAGCAGGATTTTCACTGATTTAGACTGTAAATAAATTTGACAATGCCCCTGTTAGGTCCCTTAGGGATTACAAGCTTTTAATACAAAGATCTAGGATCAAACAGGACCAGCACTGCATCAGCACAGAAGGCATGAGAAGCTAGAAAGCAGCTGAGATGCACTTTGATTCTAACAGTACACTCTTGCTCAATAAGGATTTTAATGAAACTGGACAGAAGATTGTAGGGCTGAGATAGGGAAACGAGCTGTATCATTTATCTGGGGAGCAATGAAAACAAATAAATAAGAGTATATTCTGAACACTGTGACAAGATAACAAAATCTGAGAAATCATGCTGAAATTAATCATCCTAAAAAGATTAAGCAAAAAGAATATACACAAAAAAACTACAAAATAACTACAGAATAAACATAACAAATATTTGAATGTAGTGAAGGTACACTTCATTTTTCAGATTTATTCCTCCAGATGAATTCTTCTTGTGGGTCTTCACGATTGTGAGGAGACCTCCTCCTATTCTTCTTGCCTGTTAAGGCCACGTGAGGCTACTAGCTAAAATTTAGATGTAAACTCTACTGTCTAGATTTTTGCCTCTCTTTAATGTTCTACTGTGCTTACCAGAATGAGGGACTTGCCTTTAGGCATTTTTAAAACATAAACAATAACTTAAACAGGAACATTTGATAAGAGAAACTTTTTTAAGACTCTCTGTGAGGCTCTTACTTATTTTCAGAATAACAGATGAGCAAGAACAGTAGATATGTTTGGCACATATGGTATTATATGCTGAAAGGAACCCAAGTACTTAATCTTAGATCTGTCCTGTGAGCAACATGAGACAGGTTGCCATACAGCCCATCCTTATATAGTTTTGAAAAGCTTTGCAAGTCTCTTTCGGAATATATATGGCACCTCTTCACCAGTGAGTCTGAAGCACAGTCTGTCTGGAGACAGTACAAGTAGGATGGCAGAGGAAATGTAAACATTGCGTCTCAATGCAGACAGCACTGATGCTAAGCAAGCCCTACACAAATTTTAAAGAGGACTTGGAATCTTGCTGCCTATTAAATGTCTGAGGCAAAATTATATAGCTAATATAGATTATGGTGCACACACACTTGGATCAAAATGGTTTTTTCTTCAGTAATGGTATACAACTGAGAGTGCCGCCAGGAGAAAATGTTGTTGTTTCTGAAACACGTCATCATACAACAACAGTAAATTACCCTTCACAGGCACTTTCTTCCCAGTTACAGTAATAATTTCTACTGACCAGTGCTAGCTGGTTCAGGGTTGCAGGCAGCACACAAAACTAACTCCTTGCCTTTCTGGTATGTAAGCCCATGCTTACATGAATTGTACATAATGGGAGTATCTTGACATCAGAGGTACATTTAATTTGCCCAAGGGTAAGAACAGATTCTCACACAGTTTGATTCTTCTAAAATGTGTAACTAGTTTAGTATAGAGAAAAGGTTGCAATTCCGTATTTTAGAAAAAACCACCCCAATATCAAACATGTAAACTGTAATCCAATCCTCTTCCCAACACTGGTCCTTCCAAGCAACTGCAAAAGCTTCTTTGCTACAGGGTTATTTGGTCATTGCAGTTACTAACAGAAAGCCTAGCTAGTATCTCAGAAAAAGTTGACTCATAAGGCAAGATCAGTAGACCTTGAAAAATCTATTTATATTAGAGGGAACAGTCTTTTCAAAAGTGATCTGCATTTGTACACTGATGGAATCCATCACATCATCTACTACATAAAGGAAAAGACCACATCTCTGATGATTTCTGCCCTGAATCAGGAAAGCGTTAGCTTAACTTGAAACTGAACTTGGGAGAAAACATTAGCTTCACTTGCAAATCATTAAATGAGCTCTAATATCAATGCAGCTCTCCTAACCAGAAAGGCTAGGGAACTCCTGACAGCAACAGTTCACAGGATGTCCAGACACTAAGCTGTAGACCCCATTTTTTAATCTGGATACATTTCTCCAAAACACCATTCTGTTTTCAGAGAGGGGATCTGTTTCTTCCTAGAAACAAAGTTATCTCATGTGGATGATATTATTTGGATGAATATAAGCACAGGGCACTATTATACGGAGATGTATTCTTACCTGGTTGTTGCCAGCTTTTCTCCTTTTTTCCAGTCCCAAAACACAATGGCATGATTATCATCTAGCCCAACAGATGCCAAGCATTTGCCATCAGCTGTACAGAAGGAATACTTAATGTTAAAGGTGCTACAGCTTTAGCTGAAAATATAACAGGCAACACACAGAGCAGATACATTGTAACCTGAATTTCAAATCATGTGTTATAAATGAAGCAAAAAAAGTACCCAATACCAAGGACATAACTAGAAAACTCC